>VMBQ01013601.1:0-22331 GCA_007657795.1 Dreissena rostriformis | reverse complement strand
GAAAATTGAACACCGCGGCCACGCGTTTTTGTCCAAGTACACTTTGCCTGTACTGTATAAGGTTCACAAGGCCAACAAGGCTTGTCACGGTAGGATGACATATGCCCCCTTTTCCACATTTTTTTAAACCTAAACGCAAAGTGTGACAGAATTTAAGATGGACAGACGGACAGACAGTGCGATCACTATATGCCACCCTACCGGGGGCATAAAAAAATAAAAACTAAGACACACTGGCATACCTGACCATAAGAGTAATGGTGGGAGTTGTCCTGGTTAAAACGCCCAAATTCCTCGCTGTTGTTTGAGGCATCTGCATCATTAGGGCCAGAGGCTTTCACTGGCGCTTCATCATCAGAGGACATCGTTATGAAACTATAAAAGTTTATGCTAAGATGTGACTTGCTGATAATGCTGTATTCCTGTAATGGTTATAGGTAACATAGATTCAAATGTGTCACCATTTGCCCAAAATTATCAAGTGGCAACAATGTTCTATACTTAACAAGCAGTTTGGCAGAACACTAAAAAACCGGAAACCTACTTAATTTTTTTATAAATTGTGGAAACCGATGAGAAGCAATGTTAATCAAAATGAATATCCAAGCAAACTATAACAACAAACAACAAGTGGAAGCAAGGTTAACCTTATATGGAAGAAAAATCAAATGAACAAACGGCAGATAATACATGAATCCCGATATCTCTAGATGCAAGTTTATTTAGTCATGCTCACAAACATGCAATGAAGGTTGGATTTAAAGTTAGTTCTACATTAAAAAATAAATGATAATAAACACAATGCATTTGTACTAAAATCATTCGGTGTTAATCAATAAAACAAAATTAAGTTAACTACACAAAAATTTAAACAAGTTTGAACGTGACTTGCAAAAGAATAGCTTGTTTTCAGGCCATTTTTCAAAGAAAGCAGTGCTTACTTGTAGTTTAAAATGAGCAAAAAGTGTTGTAATCGATAAAATCTTTAGTGCGCAAGTTAATTGCGCTTTAAATGTTAAAAAACTCTGCTTAAGTGGAATTATTTTAAACACGAAGTTTCAAAATCTGTCACTTGGCCGCCATGTTGTTTACATGCCAACTTCCGGATAAATTTCATTGGTCAAAAGTAATTCGGGTTGTAAAACACTCATTTCAATGTTTACAAACACTAAGTGTATCACGAAAAAAAACTGAGTTGAAGATTTAATTGAATAAGAAATAAATTTATGTATGATTGATTTGATAAGTATGTATTACTTATCTCTTACATATCTTAAATGAATTATAGCTATTAAATTAGAAAACATATTCCGGAATCTATTCATCAGTGTATCAAGCAACAAAGTCATACTTCTACTTCTACTTCTACTTGTTACTCCCGAACAATCAATCNGCACGGTGTACATCGTGGAAGTGTGCCAATGTACCCATGATCAGACTCCTTAGATCAGGAATCAACCTGCCGTTTTAAAGCAAGGTCGTCTGTGTATATGATATAAAACAAATACAATGGGACCATCATTTCTATACCGGACATAGTGTTAGCTTTGTTTGTTTTAAAGATACACGAACATGTTGATGGATCGTTGAAGATACGGAAACAAATACATCAATTGTTATTTAAATACAAAGATATAATTGAATTATTTTTATTAAAACGTTTTGGTAATAAAATCTTTATCAAGAAAAAAAAACAACCTACCGATAAGAATGACCCACTAATAACATGATCTTTGAAGTGCACTTGATGGATAATTAAATAATTTCAGAATGTGTTGCATGAATAATACAAATAAGATAAACACATACACTGCGTATTCTTTATATTTTTTTACGGACAACTTTGTATTCATAACCGATGATGGGTGTAACTTGTATTTTTCAAGGAATGTTAACGTCTTATATGTTGGTTACCCATTATTGCCTGCATATAAACGCAATACAACTTTCAAATGACGTCCAAAGTTTCAAAACAAAATAACTTTTTTGAATCAATGAGCACTTAAATGCTCTTGAGTTTACAAATTCTCTCTTGAAAACATTCCAAAACGTAGCACAGCGTTCTATCAGTAAAACCATCCATTGATTACAAAGCCCTGTTCGATCATGTTACACATTTAAAAAACTGTTGATTATCGAACGGCGGTTCCTCATTGTTAACTTCGTTACACATTCAGTAATGTATTCAAATCAGTTAGTAATCATCTACATTCTGAAACAATACCGCAATTAAATAGAGAGAAAAACAGAATTATTGTAGTTTTATTACTTTTGTCAAACTGAAGAAGTAAAACTATTTAATTTACTTTTACATCAATTATAATATTAACATCTTCGCAAAACTAATTTTGACTTTCAACTTAGCTATGGTTAAATGCTAATACGTTAGTTAAATACAATCTCACACCCACCCTTGAATCTCCTGTAGACTCATGTTTTATGCTGGTTGTGAATTGCATGTAGTCCCTCCGTCATCAATGTTTCGCCCCTGAATCATGGACAACTCGGGAGGGTGGGGCCACCGTTGCTACGGTATGAATGTCGATAGCGCTACTTTTTCCAAGTTGCATTCTCTCGCCTCAGTCATAACCAGCTGGACGACCGCTCTTCAGCTTGGCTTAGTTTCCGGATAGTCCGCCGTGTATCCCTGCCAGTAGACCCCACTGTTGACATCAGTCAACACACGAATGTGCACAGAACCCTCTAGCGCCTACTTCTATGGGGAACAACCAAGTACGCCAGCCTCTTTGCTTGCAAGCTTCTAGCAGCTCTGTGTACTTGGCCTTTTCCTTTCGTAAGCCTCCTCGCATCTGATTTCCCAAGGTACGGTTCACTCGATCACGATTAGTCATTTACTTGCCTCTGACCACAGCGCGATGTCGGGCCTGAGGGTTGTTAGGACAATACTTGGGAAGACCAGCTTAGTGTCAAGGTCAACCGTCATGCTCCATCCGGTCGCGCCGTTGAGGATTGAAGTGTTCTGTGTCGGCTGTCTCTGTGCAGTTTCAACCGGCTTCACAAAGTTGATTATCTGTTGTCGCGGGGTAGTACTGCGTTTCTTTTTTTCCTTTCTTGCTCAAGCTAGTCAGCCACCTCTCTAAGGACGGTGTCGTGACGCTATCTGTATCTTCCTTGTGACAGAGCTATAGGGCAGCAAAAAAGAACATGTTCTAGAGTACCAGGACGATCACAAAGTGTCCACATAGGATCTGGTATCAGTCCCCTACGGCAGAGGTTTGCGGGGGATGGTAGGAGGTCATGGACGGACCTTAGGAGGAAAGAAAGCCTGATGGAGTCATACTTCCAGATGTCGTCCCAGGTCAATTTCCTGTCTAGTGTATTCCATGTTGTCCATGCTCCCTGAGTTCCCATTTCTACCGCTCTGGCTTGTCTCTTGTTTTCTTCTGCCTTCCTGACTTCTGTCTGGATCATGACGCGCCTCTATTTCTTGTCTGCTCGGCTCCACATAATTGTGTGTGTTGCTCAAAACCCATGACGTCCGACAGCAGTCAATCCTACAATGTCTCCGTGCTTGAGCGAATTCTCAGCTTGACTTACAGTCTCTGTGGCCGACCATTTCCTGCTGGTGCGGGTAACAATTCCTGATTCTCGGATCTGCCTAGTAGTATCATAACCAACAATTTCTTAAAATAATAATGTAGTAATATCATTTGGAAAGTGACATGAAGTGTTGTTAAAGAGTGATGCATACAGTGTTTCAGCAGTCTGTCTAGGAAAAGAACAACAACTGAAGGTTTGTGCTTTTCATTATTTCTAAATATTCCTTTGAAAGTATGCTTCTTATGTCATCATTGTAGACCTTTTTAGGTGATATTTGAGGTAATTGTATGGAAAATATTAGTTTAAACGCAGCTGTAACATGCATTTTCACTAAGTACAGTGTGAAGATTGATAAAGGAAGTAATAAGACCTATGTGTAGAAATTAAAAGGTTGAATGTAGTATTGGAAGTTTATCATGCATGGCTAGGAAAGTGAGGCTAAGGGAGTTTTGTGCTGTGCATGGTGAGCTGTGAGTAATTTATTCATCTAATACATTAATATTGTTTTTATACCAGGAATTTCTTTTTCCTTTCCAGCGACCATGGTATACGCTGGAAAAATTTTCATGTTATACCAGGCATCCATGGAATATTAAACATTGAAAAACCCTGGAACATTTTCCAGGGTTTTCCAGCCAGCATGGAAAAAATACCGTCCGAATACTCCATGTAATCTGGAAGTCCATGGACATTTTCCAGGGGTTTTCTATGCAGGCTGGATATTGTTCCATGGTAATAATTCCAGGGAACCTGGAAAAATGTGGAAACTATTCCAGGCTATTTCCACATACCATGGACAATTTTCCACTATTTTTTAAAATATTGATGCTGGAAAAGGCTGGAAACTAAGTCCGAATACTCCAGCCTCATGGAAAACCCTGGACAAAGTACACCGGTGCAATACTAACATAGGAAGCTCATCGTACATCAGTGTTATTTATTTCGTCCAACATGTTGACGTTCTACACATATTAAGCTACTTTTTATATTGGTAACATTTGGATATTACAAAGAATTTAGCCCCATATAAAAAGTAACTCTAAATTCTTTGCGCGTCTTATAAATTAGACAAGTATTTATTTTGATCGAGTACGTTGTTGACACATAAATGATGAAATCATTGCTACATGCATATACGCGTACTACAATGCGCAAAAACACAAGTTACCCATATTTATTTATTTGTCCATTAAAGGATAAAATAATGTTTTATATGAATATAATTATTTTAATATAATGAATTATATGTACGTTTATTTTACTGTTCAATTTACCACCTACATTTGTGTAGTCCAAATATATACTGAATTACATGTATACTTGAACTAACGCGGTTAATTCATTAAATACTTATATTGACTGCTCCAATATTAATTCACATAGTTTATAACATTCGATTTTCAAAAAAATACTTTATTTCTGTCACAAAACATTTGACAGACTATTAATATCGCATTATGGCTTCCAAATTGAAGACCAATTCAGGGTTTCGATCATTTACGCTAATTATTACAAAAAAAACAACACTACAATCTATTCCAATGCCGATGTTGGTGTGGTGTGATATAGTTCTTAATTCATTTACTGTGTTTTAGTATCTATTTTAGAAGTTCTGACTTTTTTTAATGAAAACATGACTTATATTATGACTAATTGCAAACAAGTTCCATATCAGTAACCAGCGCTTTTGCGAACCAGTGACTGCACATGCGCGCAAAATACCGATTGTTAACCATTAAAATCAACTTGTCTTTAAATTATTGGTATCTTTTCTTAATGAAAGCAGTACAACCTCAGTGAAACACAAATGATATCTCGCATTGACGATGATCGCTCCGCCCACTTAATCACGTGGCTTAGCGGTTAGCAAACCTAGACAAGCTAACACCAATGGCTTCTTTGCATATATATTACGTGATTTTTCCGGATGATTTTTATGGACTTTTTCACGCCATATAACACTTGTAAAAGGGGTTTGTGTAATTCATTAATTCTGCAAATGCAAAAAATATTAATTTATAGAGAACATCAGCTATTTATAACGGGTTTTTCGGTACGTTAAACACGCACTCAAACGCTTTCGCGCTTACCGAAATAGAACCTGTTACTACGTGTAATGGTGGTATTAGCAAAAAATTAACACTTCCAAACTGATATTTACCCAAGTTATTTACGAAAATATTAACGAAACATTATTTTCCATTGTATTTGACACGAAAAAGCGCTTTATAACTTGGATTTCGGTGAAGTTTTACGCGCTTTCTGACGCCGAGTGGGTACCTAAATTCCACATGTTATTACGTGTAAACGTGGTATTAATAATATAAAACATTGCTTATGGGTCATTATCAATCACTATAGTTTGAAGTGCAAAACAACAAAATCAGTTTGGTCATTTTCTGATATAAATAAGCGTTGTATGAAGGGGATTTTGGTCAGGCTACTTAATAAAGCTACCAGTATCAGACACTCGCGCAGGTACCGACTTCCCCCAAGTTACCGAATTTATTGGTTATATTAGCAATAAATAACTCTTATACAATGGCATTCATCGATACGTTTTTATTAAAATAGTAATATTTCATGGTTTTCACTTGTTTCTGACACAAAAAGCACGATTTATAACGGGGATTTCGTTAAGTTACGCAAAGTACCAATATTCCAAATTATTTTACATACACGTGACATATCTCATACTTAATAATGCTAATATGACATTTTCAGTTTTTATGCCCCCTTTTTTAAAAAGGGGGTATATTGTTATAGGCCTGTCTGTCATTCTGTCCGTCATTCTATCTGTCCGTCTTAAAACTTTAACCTTGCCCAAAACTTTTGCAATATTGAAGATAGCAACTTCATATTTGGCATGCATGTGTATCTCATGGAGCTGCACATTTTGAGTGGTGAAAGGTCAAGGTCAAGATCATCCTTCAAGGTCAAAGGTAAAACAAAAACAAACAAAAACGGCGCATTAGGGGGCATTGTGTTTCTGACAAACACATCTCTTGTTTTTAAATAAATTAATGTTATATAAGGGGGATGTCGGTAATTCTACTCATTAAAGCTTCCACTCGAACTTGTCAATACCGCATTTTCGCTCTCAGATTGTCGTATTTATATTGATTTGGAAATGTCCTAAATGTATTGGTATTAACAAAAATACAATACTTGTAACAATTTTAAGTTATAATATAAGCTACAAACAGTGTTTGCCTTTCCCGGTTTTAGAACCCTGGACCTTTCGGAGCAAACTGTGACGTGATTCCACTGCAACAGATATAAATTGATTTTAAAGAATACGAGCCACACCGTGGAAGTGTGCCGATGTACCCATGATCATTCTAAGATTACGAATTAACGTGCTATGTTAAGGCAATGTCGGTCGTGTATTACATAAAAAAAACAATACGATTAGAACAGCATTTTTATACTGGACGTAGTGTTAGCTCTATTTTTTTATTTAAAGACAAACGCAAATTTTGATGGATCATTGAAGATGTGTAAACAAATACATCGATTGTTATGTTAATTCAAAGATAATTGGATTGTTTTAATTAAACAATTTTGTAATTTAATCTATATCAAGAAAAACAACAACCTACCGATAATAATGACACACTTATAACATGATCTTTGAAGTGCACTTGATTGATAATTAAATATTTTTTTAATTTGTTGCATGACTAATACAAATAAGATAAACACATACACTGCGTATTCTAGTTATTTGTTTTCGGACAACTTTGTTTTCATAACCGATGCTGGGTGTAACTTGTTGTAATTTTCTACGAATGGTTATGTCTAATATGGTTGTTACCCATTATTGCTTGCATATAAACGCAATACAACTTTATAATGACGACTAAAGATTCAACACTCTGGATCATTGCGGCGATTATTGCATAATAGCCCTCGATATATCACGATTGAAGATTCAACACATTTTTTTTTTTAATCAATGAGCACCTTAATATTCTACAGTTTACAAATCCACCTTTAGATACATTCAACAACGTAGCACAGCGTGCTATCAGTAAAACCATCTATTGATTACAAAGCCCTGTTCGGTCAGGTAACACATTAAAAAAACTGTTGATTAGCGAACGTGGGTCCTCATTGTTTACTTCGTTACACATTCAGTTATAATTTAAAACATTTAGCAATACTCTACAATCTGAAACAATACCACAATTAAACAGAGACAAATACAGAATTNCATCATCATCGTCGTCGTCGTCGTCGTCGTCGTCGTCGTCGTCGTCGTTGTCATCATCATCATCATCATCATCATCATCATCATCATCATCATCATCATCATCATCATCACCATCATCATCATAATCATCACCAAACTCAAGAAGTTAAACACTATTAAATTGACTTTAACATAAATTATAGTATTAACATCTTCGCAAAACTTATTTTGAATTTCAACTAAGCTATGGTCAAAGGTGAATACGTTAATTTAACTCCAAAGAGATGCGACCATGCCATCATTTTGTCAAACCAGCTTCACAAGTAATGTATCCGCCTTTGTTGTTCAACAAAGTGGTCCCTTTGATCATTTTATCGTCTAATCTGATAACGGAAAATTGGATATTGATATTATAGTGTTCGAGTACACAGGTGGAGGTGCATGCGTAAGTCCATCCCAGCTTGTCCGAACTGTAACTGCATGATACATGATCATATAACATTACATAACACATGTGTTCCATGTGAATATGGCGTGCCGTGTGGCTCAAATGTCGAGGTCACACTAAGAGCTGAAAGGTAAACAGCTTGTCCGACTATAACTTCAGAATTCATCATTTTATTGGAGACGGTGTATCGGGTGGAAGACCCGTGTCCCTAGCTCAAATTGCAAGGCCATAATAGTGGATCAACTGGCAAATTTGTCTTGATGCTTTGGACGATTTTTTGAATAACTTTCCACAGATATTTACATTGGGTAACTCTGTGTATCTGGTAAGGCCTTGGTCCCAATCTTAGAGGTTAAGGTCATACTTTAGGTTCAATAGGGACATGAAACATCGTTTACATAACGAAATATTAGTCAAACTGCATGTAAAAACAAAAGAACATACATAACAGGGTCACTGCGTTACGAGGTCACGTTGCGTGTAATTATTGAGTCCAGTATTCAAAAGACAAGGTCGTTATGGGATGTTGACATAAACTGGGATAAACGATCATCACATCAAGACGCAGTGTCGCGTGCAAACAAACACGTTTTGTGCTTTAAAGTCAAGGTCACAGTGGACACTATAAGCGTGTATGTATTCCTTATATGAATAAAATGAAAGTGCTAGTTCTTCTCCGGTGCATAACGTAATTGTGCATGGTAATTTCAAAGTCGAGTCGAATAAATGATCATAATATAAAAATAACGTGTCAGATACAACAACCATGACGTTTTCTTTAAGACCAAGGTAACAGTAAATATTTAAAGTGTTCAAAGTGTCCTTATATGTTTATTGCGATATATAATGTTTATGTCTGCCGTTTACAATCGCAGAGAGTCTAATAACTGATCTGCCGTTTACAATCGAAGGCATGGGTATGATACGCTTTCTAAAGGTCAATATCTTATTTCAAGGTCAAAGGTTTGAGCCTGTTTTTGTTCCTTTTTCCATCGAATTATTTCCGGAATGGAAAGCTGTTTCTTGGACGGTTGTTTAACACAGTAACAAACAAATCAGTTCATTTGAGTTTTCATCGCGATTTATTTCTGTTGAATATTATCTAATACAACGCTTGCTAATGTTCATGAAATACAATCAAACCGCGCGAGGGCCAATATGGCGGCAACGTCAAGAAAGCGTGACTGCTCTACTCGATTGTCAAACTAGGACTGTCCTTTACAGAAAAATGAAAATTCAAATCTGACCAAACAGGCTGTATACATTTTCTGACTGGCCATTATAAATATATCGGTTGACCGACTCTCTTGTGTTCCGATTCAATGAAGCGGTCGGCAGGTGCTAGACAGAAATTATCCAATATTTTTGATAGCTAATTAAGATTAAATTTCCCGAGGAAATTATCGACCTACAAGCCAAATAGTTGGTTAAACGTATTTGCACTGTACTTTAAAATATGCCTTTGTGGTTTTTTCTTTTTAATGTTTTGCGTATACAATTACATTCTTTATAATAATTAAACATCTATTTATAATCTCTAAAATTAATTTCTTAATACCAGCAACATACAGCTACGTTACAGCATAATTGATATTATATATAATCGAACAAATTGAGTCCACGTGTATAACGTGTGGCGATATCCTTATCAATTATTAAAATTGCACGGGTTGCACACACATCAATAGGCCTCCAAAAAACCCGAGGATTTTTTTGTTAATTTGTGTTCACACTTTTATATAGCAATAGCCTGACAATACGCCTTAACACATCTACCAGCATGTTGGTCCCCAAAACAGTTGATTTTCATAAAGAATAATTTATAATTGAACCCTTACACCAAGTACCAAGTACTTTTTTATTCTTACATAATGCTAATCATAATCCCTTTAGGTTCATAATCGATGTGTTGGTCTTAAAGCTTAAAATAGGTTCCGTCCTGAACGAGACTGGTTTTGGGAGTTAAATGTTTCGCGATGAAATAATAAAAGGTTCATGCACCGGGTTGGCACATTTTGACCAGTATACATGCAAATAACATAAATCGGTGACTTAAAGTTCGGATTTCACTATTCCCGAACATCAATTAAATCACAGAAAATGTGTAAGCAAATGCTTTTGATATGGTTTGAAAAATAAAGAAAACTAGATTTTGTTCGTAGTTGTATTGCACATAAATTTAACCATGCAAACTAATGTATGAACAAGAATTGCAATTTTTGTCTATTCCCCAAAAACTGCGTAAATTTACGAAAATGAAAGAACATTTAATGTATAATAAAATCACTTTCATCAGTAGTAGAAGCAACATAGGTGCGTCAAGTTGGCACTGACATCACAAATCGACATTCGACATTCGAATATCGAGCTGGGAAGAATATCGGGCTAGCTCTGACATCGACATGCGGCACTAGTCCCGAATATCGTGCTGAGGCGAATGTCGAGCCAGCTCTGATATCGACATTCGACACTGGTCCCGAATATCGAGACTATGCGAATGTCGAGGAAGCTCTGACATCGACTTTTGGCACTAGTCCCGAATATCGAGCTGGGGCGAATATCGAGCCAGCTCTGACATCGACATTCGGCACTAGTCCCAAATATCGAGCTGGGACGAATGTCGAGCCAGCTCTGACATCTACATTCGACACTAGTCCAGAATATAGAACTGGGGCAAATTTCGAGCTAGCTCTGACATCGACATTCGGCACTTATCCCGAATATCGAGATGGGGCGAGTGTCGAGCCAGCTCTGACATCGACATTCGGCACTAGTCACGAATATTGAGCTGGAGCAAATGTCGAGCCAGCTCTGACATCGACATGTGGAACTAATCCCGAATAACGAGCTCGGGCGAATGTCAAGCCAGCTCTGACATCGACATTCGACACTTGTCCCGAATATCGAGCTGAGGCGAATGTAGAGCCAGCTCTGACATCGACATTCGGCACTAGTCCCGAATATCGAGCTACGACGAATATCGAGCTAGCTCTGACATCGATATTCGCACTAATCCCAAATATCAAGCTGGGGCGAATGTCGAGCCAGCTCTGACATCGACATTTGACACTAGTCCCGAATTTCGAGCTGGGGCGAATGTCGAGCCAGCTCTGACATCGACATTCAGTCGTGTCCCGAATATTGAGCTGGGGCGAATGTCGAGCCAGCCTTGAAATCGACATTCATCACTTGTCCCGAATATCGACCTGGGGCGAATGTCGAGCCAGTTCTGACATCGAAGTTCGGCACTAGTCCCGAATATCCAGCTGGAACGAATGTTGAGCAAGCTCTGACATTGACATTCGACACTAGTCCCGAATATCCAGCTGGGGCGAATGTCGAGCCAGCTCTGACATCGACATTCAGCACTAGTCCCGAATGTCGAGCTGGGGCGAATGTCGAGCCAGTTCTGACATCGACATTCGGCACTAGTCTCGAGTATCCAGCTGGGGCAAATACTTAATGATTCTTGTAAATCTTCTAAAAACAGGAAACACAATGTTTGTTGTAAACCTACTCCTAAATTCGCAAAAAGGCCCAAAATGTGAGCGCAACATATTGCGTTTTGTAAAAACACTTAGCTAATTTGCACTTATGTAATGTCTAAATAAATGTATATTTAATTATAAATAATTGGTAATGGTTTATAAGTTGAAGTTAAATGTAATATGTTCTATCTAAGTGAAAAGTTCGATGCGTAATTCAACATGTTTCAATCCCAAATGCTTTGTATAGACTGTTCCATACCCATTTTTATTCATTTTGTTATGTTTTATGTCGAGTTGTATTTATTGTCTTGTTCTGTATAAAAACTTAGCCACATCATGCCTTAAAAAAAGACAAGCGGGTGTTAATACGAATTTGTCTCCTGATAATGTTTATAAAGGTGCATTATTCCTAAATATCTTTATGTATGTATATTGTTACTGTCAATACTTTGCAAATGTATTTCAACTATATATTTAAATCGTTCAGATATTAAACCCCATTGTTGTTTCTGTATATATGTTAACGATTAATTTTCTATTCAATGAATTATTAATATGGTTTGTTATGATTGACCTGGATTTGTTATATATACTCTCCTAATGATTCGTCTACAATGTTCACAATCAACATTGGGTTAAAGGGACTATAAACCACGAATGACGAAAAAATAAAAGTTCTAAAATATCGTATTTTTTTACAATTATTAGCTTATATTGATTAAAATATCACGACTGGTATATAACATTACTTGAAAAAGTTTTTTTATTATTATTACTTTATTTTTTCATTTATTTATTTTCACTTGGTATGTATACCACGTAACTACCAGTTAACTATAAAAAACGCAAGTAGATTTATTATCATCGTCACGTGGTAAACCCAGGCATGCAAATTGTGCATGCGAAGTGAAGTATATATTTTATATATAAAATGATCAATCTACTTGCGTTATTTATAGTAAGTATATCGTTATGTCACCTATTTTCGCAATGTACTTTCGATTTCACATCGCAAAATTTTGTTACCGAATATACTGAAAATATGAACTTTTTCAAGTAATGTAATATACCAGTCGTGATATTTTAATCAATATAAACTAATAATTGTTTTCTTTTTTCGTCATTCGTGGTTTACAGTCCCTTTAACAAAATTACTTTTGTATTCCCAAAACTGAATAAAGTCCTCAATGACATAGAGAAGTTAGTCTGCTTCATTCACAGTATAACGCATTTGAAAGGCCGTCTTTGTTTGGAGGGTGTATCATATCATGCCTTTAAATCATATATTGGTTAAAGCCTCAACGATGTTAACATTAATCAATTGTATCACTTCCCAATTGGCGTGTCCGAACAAAGCTGATATCTTTCTTCAGATGTATAGACTCCGCCTCAAATGTTATGTGATATCAGGTAAATGACGATTTCTAATGGCAATCAATACAATAAATCATTCACAGTCCTATCACCAGAGAGGTAAAATAAATGAAAAAATGTCTTCGTACATTTACACATACTTTGCTTTAAATGCCTTTCTAAAGATAAATGGGGCGTCGTTGTATGGCAATAAGATTCATAACAAGCATAAGGCAACAATTTCGGCAAAACACAATATCAACCCTATCTGTGCTAAATGTTCGCTCAATCGACTTTTTATAACCGTGGTTTTGTATTTTCAATCGTAAACACAGAACAGCTAACACATTAAGTGAATCTTAACGTTTAAACTCTTGTAACATTCTCAAAACCACCGTTACGAGGTTATCATGAAAACATCTTTTGAACGGATTATCTTTGTTTTAATGCAGTATTAGTGACACATTCGTTGCAACTGAATGGGAATCAGTGTAATCAGTACTTAAAATTGAAGTTCAAGTATTCATTCACGACACATCAAGATATATGCAGCGTTTATGAAGACATGATGTTGTAATTCAGCATACACCTGAATAATAAGAGACNCGATTTCTAATGGCAATCAATACAATAAATCATTCACAGTCCTATCACCAGAGAGGTAAAATAAATGAAAAAATGTCTTCGTACATTTACACATACTTTGCTTTAAATGCCTTTCTAAAGATAAATGGGGCGTCGTTGTATGGCAATAAGATTCATAACAAGCATAAGGCAACAATTTCGGCAAAACACAATATCAACCCTATCTGTGCTAAATGTTCGCTCAATCGACTTTTTATAACCGTGGTTTTGTATTGTCAATCGTAAACACAGGACAGCTAACACATTAAGTAAATCTTAATGTTTTAACTCTTGTAACATTCTCAAAACCACCGTTACGAGGTTATCATGAAAACATCTTTTGAGCGGATTATCTATATTCAAATGCAGTCTTCGTGACACATTCGTTGCAACTGAATGAGAATCAGTGTAATCAGTACTTAAAATTGAAGTTCAAGTATTCATTCATGACACATCGAGATATATGCAGCGTTTATGAAGACTTGATGTTGTAATTCAGCATACTCCTGAATAATAAGAGACCACGAATACAATCGGCCTTAATAAGGGTTCAATTGTTCATCCTCAAGGACTCTTTTGTGTACAGTTTGATACATTACCCCAAAAAAGTGTATGCTAAGTGGCGATTTGTTGTACATTAGTAATTCTGCGGTGTTAAGTATCAATAATTACTTCATGTAGTATGTTTAGTGTATTCAGTACCTTATATGGTATGTTTGACCAAGCGCCACGTGTAGTGTTAATATTTAATTTCAACAATTTGAAAAACAAAAAAGACTGATATAAATTTACTCTGACGAATTTAAGTTATTAATTTAATTGATTCAACACCTTAAGGTGTTTGAGAAGTGTTGGGGGCAATCAAACGCCTTATCTGTTCAGCGTTATAGTATCATGAAGTACACCGCTGTGGTGGCACTGATGCCTAGCAGATACCGATGTATATCATTATTTGCCAATGCGTCTTCTATCGTGAGAACTGATGGCTTCCCTTGGTGTCCGTTACATTTCGTTCACAGAGAAAAAAGAACTGCCATTAACGAATACAACAATGTACATCTGATTTAAGTACTAAGTAATAAGTAAATACTGAGGCGAATTATTACATTTTGATTCATATAATTATCTTGTTCTGGTTAATCACGGTTCTATTTTCTGATGTCGACAACTAAGAGATATATTTTTTTATTTGTTTTAAAACAATGTTTTCAAAGAAGAGCGTAGTACATTTAACGATCAAGATAACCTTTTAAGTCACCTTTAATTGAGGCAAATATAAACAGATGGTATAGATCTGGCAGAATTGTTTAAGGAATAACAATTGAATATAAAAACAGCTACAATTGAATATAAAAACAGCTGAGTTCATCAAAGGGCAATCGATACTTTATCTTCAAAATAACTCAATGAACAAAATGCATTCGATACTTATATATAAATATTGGTAATAACGTCGGCATCAATACCTTCATAAAACAACATAGGGCTCATATTCCAGGGCGCACTTAACACTTAAATAAGTGGCAGTTAATCTGTAATTAACAAGCCGTTTATCACGACGATCTAAGATATAAACATTGACAAAATAGCAAATATTTGTATTATAAAACAATACTCGAACACAATTTATTTTCGTCATGGAAGTTATACTTAATATTTCAATAGAAGCACATCAATGCACACGACGAACTCAGTGTAATCGACAGAAAGAAAGAATGTTAATTATGATGACAAGAGCATATTTTCATTATCTTTTAACACGATGTATTTTGAGAACCAGTGGCGCTTGTTTGGCACGCCAACCAACCGCGTACAGTATCATGATTGTATTCAATTAGGGATCAATTAGGGATCAATGCGGCGAATTAATGAGTGTGTAGCCACAATTCGTATATCATTTGTCATCACAGTATTTTGTTAAGACACCAGAGGCTTCGAAAGATATGGTTTTATCGCTGAGTGCAACGAAGTTAAGCGTGGCGGGTTAATAAAATGGCCCTGGCCGCATATGGCATAAGAGAAATTTTCGCATGCCGCGGCTCACATTATTATGTAAAAAAACCGTCCAAACCATTTGTTAACATCGTCAAAAGCATAAGCATCGCCCGAACCACTTCTTGTGTAACGCAGTCCAGTGGGCGAGTCTAAAAAGAAAAAAAATCAATCTCCAGTGACTTAAAACCGCCTCGCACTAATCATTAATATTGAACAGTTCGATGTTGTTTATAGAAGAATTATTTACGATAAAACAATACTCAGTATTAGGCCATTTTTTCCTGTCATTAACAAAAGCGAAATTCAATAAGCTTCAAGACATAAACTTGTTTGAAACAAATAATAAAATGTTACCAAACACAAAACATAAACATGTTTGTCCATTTATTCGTCGTTATTATGTTCAAGTAATTATACGATAAAATAGTGCATTTTCATTAAAGTGCTAAAACAATCACCGAAACAAAGACGTAACGTATACTTATGATTGCTTCGTGCTGCACGCGATATGTGATCATGTTCCTACGATAAATGGTCTTTTGGTCGTTGGAATCGTAGGAGACTTGCAAACTTAAAACGTTAACAATACAGTTTAAAATATCAGTAAACAAATTGCTTTGTTTATCTGATAGGCTAGAAGAATAAAATAGTCCTTATTCATTAAATACTTTGTTTTAAATCTGAAAATCAAATGTATTGTTCACAAAATCACATTAAAGAAAAACATGATTTTTTGTTCAAGATAATAAGATAATTTGATATACGGTATTATTCTGTAAGACAAATGCCCTACAGAAATGCATTTGAAAATAGGTAATTGTTATTACATTTTTAAGATGGCTTATCACGCACACTAACGCGATACACGTTAATGATACAGATGCATCATTCCAAAGACATTGTTAAATATCAAAAGAAACCAACGCGTTGGTCAACCACAGAGGTTGTATTCTCGTAGGTCTGATTATCAATTATTGCATGGATACTTTAGTTCACATACAAACAATGACTGATCTCGTGACACAAAATATAGCATACACCAGTATGCGGTTATCACGTAACTATGAAGGTTGATTTCGTTCTGCCCGGTATATGTTAGCCAACACAGCACCAAAAAAAAAAGACAAATGTACCCTTTAAAACGACGAATAGGCGCAAATTATCTGTACAAATAATTAAAAACAATTTAACAAAACCTCAGGCTATCGTAAAAAAAATGAATTTAATCACACTTCTTCGCGGACTACCTGCTTGATGAACTGGTGATTAAGACAAATAGTCGTATATAGAAATTCATACCGGTTCTTGACTGTTCACCAGACTGAAAATAAGTATCATTTATAACTGAACGCGTCATCTTCTAAAACTAAATAAAACATTCTTTCGCTCTCGGTCTATTGATTGTTTCCATGGAAGTGAATATGATTTTGCGGGTATAAATAAAGATTTTGAACCTGGTGATGTTCATTGGAATTCAGGTCGTTTGATCATTGTATTGTTTCATACTACATATCTTTACTATAAATAGCAACAACATGACGTCACGAGCGGGCCGTTATTCGTATCTGGCGGGCAAATATAAATAATATTGGCCCATTAAGCCGGGCCGATCTTATATCTGAAAAGAATCAGATCGCGCGACGTCCAAATCGGCATCCACATTCAGTCTTATCAAACGATGCTTAATAAAGTTAAGCCACAAATCAACGAAATAAATAAATAATGATAATTAAACGTAGCACACAATTTGAATAAAGAAAACATAGTGATTGCAACTGAAACTGTACTGTAGATCGGATTGCTGACACTATTTGAGCTTTAAGTTTAACAGAAGTTATCCAACAACAACATTAAGTAAACGACACACTTATCTCAATGGCAACTTTAATCCAAAGGCCCTCGGGCCGTTATTGTCGGCAGTGGGCCGATTATAGACGTCCGGTCCAGCTCAGCCGTGTGTAATTGTCTAAATAAATGCAATGTTTAAATTTAGGTATTTTAGACCTTTTAAATAAACAGTTTCAGCTATATTTAAGAAGGGAGACAGGTATATAGCGAGTAACTACCGACCAGTGTCACTCACTTGTATATGCTGCAAGATGCTGGAGCACATGATTGTCAGCAATGTCATGGGACACCTAGACAGAAACTACATCCTTACCGACTGCCAACATGGTTTCAGAAGACGGTGGAGCTGCAAAACACAACGCCTTACCTTGTCAGATGAACTAGTGAAGTTTTTCGACACAAGGTTAACAACACGACCTAGCCATCCTGGACTTCAGTAAGGCGTTAGACAAGGTCCCCCACCAGTGTCTGCTGACAAAACTACACCACTATGGTATACGCGGCCAGACGTTGGAATGGATCCGAGCTTTCGTGACTGACAGAACGAAGAGAGTTGTGGTAGATGGAGCAACTTCAGAACCTGCCAGTAGTAAGTGGAGTGCCTCAGGGGAGTGTGCTTGGACCGATCCTCCTTCTGGTTTTCATTAATGACCTCCCCCTTAGAGTTTCATTCAAGACAAGACTCTTTGTGGACGACTATGTGGTCTACAGGCAAATAGACGCTGATAGCGACTGCGATCATCTACAGGAAGACCTCCATCGTTTGTGGCAATGGGAGAAGCTCTGGGGAATGTTTTTCCAACATGAGAAGTGTAGCATCCTGCTAGTATGCGGAACACGCTCTCCAATACTGCACAACTACACCCTAAAAGGTCATATACTTGCTAATGAAGAAACGTTAAAGTACCTCGGGGTGGAACTGACGAAGGACATGTCTTGGAAAGGGAACAGCACGCTTGGACGCAGAAATCTAAGGATAGGCAATGCATAAAGTGCTGCCTTCTTTTCCTTCGATCCCACAGTTGGAATATTGTAGCATGGTCTGGAATCCATACCAGAAGGACCAGACTCACTATCTGGAGTTGGTCTAGAGAAGGCCAGCTGGGTATGTGACGAACCGCTACCATAACACCAGCAGCGTCACATCCATGCTTGATCACCTGCAGTGGCAAAATCTGGAGTCACCAAGGGCCGATGATTAACAAGATTACAAATGACCTTATAGACATCTCAGCAACAACGTACCTCTCCCCAGGCTCAAGCAGGACCCGGTCAAGCCATTCCATTAAGTTCTTGCCTATCTCCAATTCCACATTCTACAGGAATTTCCCCTGGAATAATACCGACCTGGAACTGCTTACCAGCCTCTGTTGCTGAATCCCCTGGCTTGGTATCCTTCACGCAGGGACAAGCATTAAGTTTCTAATCAAGGCGTCAGCGCCAGCTACAAAGTAACCCCCGAATAACCCTTCTTAGCTGTGCCGGTTGAGGTTCAATCTTCTTCGCGTTCACCGTAGCCTGAGAGGTATGAAACGTAGCTGGGGACTCATCTTTACTGTCCATCTGAATTCAAACGCTTCTCACTTCACTATTTTCTCATTCTTACTTTATCTTCTCATTACCCAAAGATTGATATTTGAATATTAGCTAAACTCTTTATGATTGTAAACAATATCACAGGGAATATGCAGAACGGTTTATGTTCAGACGAAACTTTGCTTTAAATATTCGAACATGGTGACCAAAAATGACACCTTTATTACAAAATTGCTCAATTAAAAACAATCTTAATTACATAATTTAATACGAAAAGGTTTTACTTTGTTACCGCTTTCATTTCGCTTTATTTGCAGTTCATGTATTGCGATGGATACGATTTTTTTTTAAATTTAATTATAACAAATAAGTAGCAACTCCAACTTATCTTATGTAGTCAAGTGTTTAGCTAAACGTATAGTAAGGACATTGTTGATATGAAGTGGTTTGGTAAACGTTAAGTAAAGGGCACTGTTGAGTTTAAGTGGTTAGGTTAATGTTAAGTAAAGGACAATGTTGAGTTGAAGTGTTTTGGTAAATGTATAGTTAAGGGCACTGTTGAGTTTAAGTGGTTTGGTAAATTTAAAGTGAAGGGCACTGTTGAGTTTAAATGGTTTGGTAAACGTTAAGTAAAAGGCACTGTTGAGTTTAAGTGTTTTAGTAAATGTAAAGTAAATGGCACTGTTGAGTTAAAGTGTGTTTATGTAAATGTGAAGGAAAGAGCACTGTTGAAGTGTTTTTGGTAAACGTATAGTTAAGGGCACTGTTGAGTTTAAGTGATTTGGTAAATGTAAAAAGTAAAAGGCACTGTTGAGTTTAAGTGTTTTGGTAAATGTAAAGTAAAGGGCACTGTTGAGTTTAAGTGTGTTTAGGTAAGTGTAAAGTAAAGGGCACTGTTTAGATTAAGGGTTTTACCAAACATATAGTTAAAGGCACTGTTGAGTAAAAGTGTTTTGGTAAACGTTGAGTAAAGTGAGCTGTTGAGTTTAAGTGGTTTGGCAAACGCATACTTATAGGAATTGTTGAGTTCAAGTGTTTTAGTAAATGTAAAATAAAGAGCACTGATGAGTTTACGTTTTTTGGTAAATGACTAGGAAAGGGCACTGTTGAGTTCAAGTGTTTTGGTTAATGTAAAGTAAAAGGCAATATTGAGTTCAAGTGTTTTGGTTAATGTTAAGTAAAAGGCACTGTTGAGTTTAAGTGTTTTGTTAAACGTAAAGTACAGACACTGTTGAGATCAAGTGTTTTGGCAAACGTATAGCAAAGGCATTGTTGAGTTTAAGTGTTTTGTAAAACGTTAAGTAAAGGGCACTGTTGAGTTTAAGTGGTTTGGCAAACGTATAGTTAAAGGCACTGTTGAGTTAAAGTGTTGTGGTAAACGTTAAGTAAAGGGCGCTGTTGAGTTTAAATGCTTTGGTAAAAGTAAAGTAAAGGACCCCGTTGAGTTGAATTGTTTTTTGTAAACGTATAGTTAAGGGCACTGTTGAGTTTAAGTGGTTTGGTAAATGTAAAGTAGGGCACTGTCGAGTTTAAGTGTTTTGGTAAATGTAAAGTAAAGGGCACTGTTGGGATCAAGTGTTTTGTCAAACATATAGTTAAAGGCACTGTTGAGTAAAAGTGTTTTGGTAAACGTTAAGAAAATGGCGCTGTTGAGTTTAATTGTTTTGCAAACGTATAGTTAAAGGCACTGTTGAGTTAAAGGGTTTTGGTACACCAAAGGTAGAAAGAGCACTGTTAAGTTTAAGTGGTTTGGTAAATGTAAAGTAAAGGGCACTGTTGAGTTAAAGTGTTTTGGTAAATGTTAAGTAAAGGACACTGTTGATTACAAGTGGTTTAGTAAACTAAACGTAAAGTAAAGGACACTGTTCAGTTCAAGTGTTTTGGTATACGTTATGTAAAGGGCACTGTTTAGATCAACTGGTATGGTAAATGTAAAGTAAAGTTCACTGCTGAGGTAAAGTGTTTTGGTAAATATAAAATAAAGGATATTGTTAAGTTCAAGTGTTTTGGTAAACGTAAAGTAAAGGAAACTGATGTTCTAGTGTTTTGGTAAACGTAAAGTAAAGGACACTGTTGAGTTTAAGTGGTTTGGTAAACTAAACGTAAAGTAAAGGGCACTGTTGAGTTCAAGTGGTTTGGTTAACGTAGAGTAAAGGGCACTGTTGAGATGGAATGAACGTTAAACTATACAACCATCATCATCTATAATCAGTCGTTTAAGATGGTACGATTAGTAGTAGTATCATGAATCCGACAACTAGTTCACGACTTTAAGAATCTTAATCAAATTAACAGCAATACTCAGTGCATCTGATAAAATAATGAATATACATATTTTCTAATGGACAAATAGCGTGCCTTAATATAATATCTTATTATTGACTTTTTTTCTGACACCTTTGAAGATCTATATCGTTTAAAATATTGATTGAAAACACTGTTCAAAGAGAAGCACGTATCTGATTGAAAAGATCGCTATAACATATCAGGTCATCTTAATGACGTATCATTATAGAAACGTTTAAAAATGGTATAAAAATAATTCAAAAGAAGCCGAAGTCATCAATAATTATTTCACAATTTGTACATACTAATTATGACGAATTGTATCATGCTACAATCAATATTTTATAAAACAACAACGATCTGATATCTCATAACGCACTTGATGGTTTGCTAAGTGGAAATTAATTAGTTTGAAACAATACCGATTGTCACAATAATCTAAGATATACACCTCGATACAATTGCAACTATATGAAAGGATAAACAGTACTCGAAATGAATGGTCTATAATCACCATTGAATTAATATAAACATATATCTTGAACGTAAGCACATTAAATCACAAAATACCTCAGTCCCATTGTAACAAGATACAATAATGATACGCCTCCATTATCTTACAATATACCGTATCTCGAGAGTCTACAGGGGCCGAACATAATCTGTTTGAGGCATATATGAAATCAATTAAAGCATTTTGATTTGATCTTACATTAAATTCATAGGTCGTAACACTTCAATGTTCATTTACACATACAACGTTAAGTACATATCTTGTTATTTCGTTGACGGCATCTGAGCATTATCTCTCTGCAGTTAATAATGAAATAATTTTCTCAAAAACGTATATTAAAACATAACAGATGTTTTAAAACTTTGTTATGACAGGGTAAAACTGGGAAGCGCCTCTAAACGCACATGCTGTATAAAAAGGGTGCTATATAAATTTGGTAAAAATAAATAAATAAAATAAATGATAAAAATAAGCCAAGGCGAT
>VMBQ01013599.1:0-10218 GCA_007657795.1 Dreissena rostriformis | reverse complement strand
AAAAAAAAAATAAAAAAAAAAAAAAAAAAAAAAAAAAAAAAAAAAAAAAAAAAAAAAAAAAAAAAAAAAAAAAAAAAAAAAAAAAAAAAAAAAAAAAAAAAAAATAATAATAATAATAATAATAATATTGCCGACGCACGAACATATTTATAAATAACTCTGAAATCAATTATAAATGTACCAATTCACCATATAATTCCTTCCATTTTAGCTGCCTACGATAGCTGTTCTCCTGACCATGTGTCTGGCCATGGCACGTGCGGGTTTAAATATTAACCCATATCCGTATCCCAAGGACGCCGTATGCGTTACGCCCTACACCAACGTGTTCCATTACGGACGACAGTTTCCAGACTACAACTGGAAGTGCGACGACACGCAATACGCTAACCTTCCATACCCCAAGTAAGTACTGCTTGGATGATTTTAAACAAGTATTCACGAATTTGAGATATTAGGAAATGTTAAGTATAAAAAAATGGACAAAACATTGTTAGTAAGTAGTGCATGGGTATTATGGTTAAACGAGTATTTTAATGGGGGTTTAAATGACTCAAATATATACATTCTGTGCTTTAATACCATTAGAACAATTTCTTTCGAGGCTAGAGCAAATCATTTGAGTGTTTTATTCCGACGTTATAAGCTTTTTTGTCTGAAACATATTCAGTAAATTTTGCCATACATTTTGTTTCTTAACTGTTACGTTTTCAGGGATGTGTCCGATAAACATAACTAATTTTAATGAAATCCACACGCTAACTGTTTTTTTTCCCTAGACTGCTTTCAGTTGGACATTTGTTATTTTCAGAGATACCATTGACGGCCTTTTAGGTACGGAACAATACATCGACTTCAGAGACACTCTTAAAGTCACCGGCTCATGCTTGGACTTCATCGACGATTTTGCCAAGGAACTTGGAGGGTAAGTGTTTAATTGCTCTTTTAACTGTTATTAGTTTGTTCTGTTTAATATGTCAACCATGCAGTTTACTTATCTTTTATCAAGACTGCTTTGGAGGAATGTATCTCTATAAAAAATATCAATGTTAAAATTCAAAGAAGCACATTTCTTATCCTATGTCGCGCAAACGAGTATTTGAGACACGTTTCCATTATGATATACATATGAGCATCGCTCTGGGAAAACGGGGCTTAATGTGCGCACCGTATTGACCCTGATCAGGGACGACACTTTCACTAAATGGATTTTCACTAAAAAGAGACTTCCTTTGAACGAACAAACATACCAGCGGAAAGTGTCGCCTCTGATGAACCTGTGTGCTAATCTGGGACGACACTTTACGCACATGCATTAAACCCCATTTTCCGAGAGCGAGGCCCATATAAATCATAAACACATAAAAACACAACAAATATATCCCATTAACAGCCATCTACATCTTATGGTTTCCAGGCTGTATAGTTCCTACTCTCAACTTTAAACTATCAATTAACGCGCACATAAGACCATAAGTCAGTATTTACCGACACAATTCCTATTACACTTATCTTCAAACTTTCAAAGTAATAATTCAAGCATGGTTTAAAAATACAACCATATTTTCCAGGGGTAATAACTACTACACGTGGGAGTCCATGTGCAAGATGAAGCGCTACCCAGTGAACGTGGTCTGGGCCAAGCCCGACGGAATTGCGGTGCCCACGCAGTTCTTGGGTCTCAATAAGGGTCTCCTCCCCTGCCACGTGCTTCCGGGCCAACACCTGTACGATATAGACTGCATTCATCCGTGGTAAGTGTTTTACAATAACGACTTCATGATTTTTTTCGTGATGCAGTTTTTTGTTTGTAGGGTACCGACTGCATCAACCCGTGTTAAGTGCATGTGCAGAACGTCATTATTTTGTTAAGGTTGTTTTTGTAATAAACATTCCCTTGGCCATTATTGGAAGTTAA
The DNA here is from genome assembly GCA_007657795.1 of Dreissena rostriformis. Classification (NCBI taxonomy): domain Eukaryota; kingdom Metazoa; phylum Mollusca; class Bivalvia; order Myida; family Dreissenidae; genus Dreissena; species Dreissena rostriformis. The sequence goes on along the minus strand of VMBQ01013599.1, from coordinate 8,300 downwards.
GTACATACATGTAGGGTAATTACAGTATGATTGTTCTACTGGTTGTGCATTACATTCTTATCCGGTACACTAATTTGTATTCTTAATCCGCGATGAAACGTATTTCTTTGATGTTACAGAATCACAGTTTATATTGAATACCACATAACAACGAAACTTGTGTTTGTTATCATCGTGCAAAGCACGAGCGTTCTTTTTGAACATGAACATAAAATGTTAAAATACTGTAGAGATCGACTAGTGCAATACTAAGATGAAGTCGCAAAGGGATATTCATAAATGTGACATTTAAAAATTGCTTCAGGTCCGACAACCCCAAGGTCTCGGACCCAGGACTGGCCAGACGGCTGCAGCGCTTCGCCAACCGCTGGACTGAAACAAAACGCCATTTGTGTTACTATGGATACATGTACAACCCGGCGTACATCTGCAAACCCTCGGGCTACATGACCCGCTACGTGTTGGTCTACTCTCCGCATCTCGGCCTCATCTTTAAGGCGGCCATTCCCGACGTGCCGACGATGTGCCAGTGCGCCAAGTGTGACTGTGTGTCGCCATTTATTCCTACGTAGGCGGAGGTTTTGTTGTTGCTGTTTTGTTTTGTTTCCTGAACGTATTGTTTTATGAAAATAACCGATTTGAGCTGTGGGACGTTCTGTGATGATTGTGGTTTTGCCCAAGAAAATAATTTTCTGCTTGTAATATAAGAACACAAATTTAGCCGTGTGTTATTATAAAATCTATGAGGTTTTTAATGTTCGAATTTTGTAAACTGAAAAAAAAATCACAATGTTTCATGACATGTCGCCCTGTTGTTAATAATCACACAGTTGTTATTTTCCTTATTACATGATGTGTACTTTATGCTTTCATGAAATGATATATGAATAAAAGGTTGTTACGACATGTAAACTTAGTTTAGTTCACGTGTATCCCATTGCATTTGTGTACACCGCGCTTTATTTATATCTGTGGTACGATAATAACATTTTAATTGTAACCACAAGCGTCATTACAATGAACAATAGAATAATAAACTTGAATACACACATTTCATACTGACAATGTTTATGACTTCATTAAACTGTGCTGTCGATGTACGCACAGCAGTGGTTTATTATTTAAAGAGTGTTTACAAATACAGTTTTTATTTTCTGCAGAAGATTTCAAAATGACAACATGACGGGATGCTTATACGTAGAAAATTAGTTATTTAGTATAAAAGAACCTCTATATACCAGAAACATTTGATTCTTCGTTTGCTAACACGCCTCGCATAAACCTTCCTTCTGACAAATCGTGAATTTGGTGTCCTTGTAAGATTGTGACAGTTTAGTGAGCGAAAAGACTAGCTGCTAAAATACCGTGCCATACATTTTCACTTTTAAATGCTATTAGGCGTCCTCACTACGACCAAAACAGTCCGTTTAAAGTAAACGTAGAAAGTCGTAATAAGAACAACAAGTTTTTTTTTAAATTTACAACAATCCCTATACCGTCAACCGTTGCTCCGGTGATACTGTTTCGTTCGCTTGTATGCGGCGTTCCCACGTTCTATGCCTTTTCATTGCATTCATACTCAGGGTGCCTGAACTTATTTTTTGCAAATATTTCAAGTTATTTAAATACATTTGCAAAATCTTTAGTGCATACCAGACAGTTTTTCTTGCTGTTTGTGCCGATATCTTAAGATTTAAGAATACATCCTTGAATACGTCTGAAATCGGTGTCAAAATGTCACATTGCGTGAAGCATAAACGTGTACATGAATGCTGTACACGTAATTTTTTCGTTCAAGAACACAGGCTTATTAAATAAAGTAATTCTGATGTATTTCACATTGCAAAAACCAGCATAAAAAAACTGTCTTTTATGCACTGGTTAAAATTCTTAAGAAAAATTGTTTAAAATACGTTTTTTGAAACAAAAAAAAAAACATGCACGTTTCATTGTGAACCCCATACAGTAACGTGATCCTGCACCTTGATACTGCAATCCATAAGCGTTCACGCGGTGATCATCCATGATGTCATGGCGTCCATATTATGTAAATGGCATGTTTTCCACGACTCTACTGCGACCTAGACGTTTTCCTAACGACAGCGGTAAAACCATACATCTTTCGAGCTCCGTGTATACAAATGTTGTTTGTTTCTGCACATTTAATTTATGTCTACACTTAATTTATGGATACACCATTTTATTAAAATTAAATTCACACGCTCAGCGTTATCATCAAGTCTAAGGGTCGCGTCAGGACACCGACGCCATCTCCTGTGCAATGCTCAGGGTCTTGCACATTGTCTACTGGAATGAGTATAGAAAGCACAGTAAAGGTCAACATGTGAAAGCAGGTGAGAAGCGACCTGAACAAACATGACGAAGAAACTATGGTGGATTAGCTCAGAGAACACCCACAACACACCACACTTCTGTAATAAAAACTAGTCTAGTATTCTAGTACTTGAATAAAGGAAATACAGTTACCCTCTTGACCGAGCACGTCCGATTTCTCGACAAGTACGTTGCTATACTAACGGTTTGGATTCGGTCGATCCGAACAAAACATAGGAGGTAGGCCAAATCGATCAGAAGCGTCTTCACGACTTACACGCTGCATTCTTGACACTTCTGCGACCTTGGCGTTTGCGTTTGCGTCTATGTGGTCTATGGGGTCATCATATGGCTTTCTAGTCAGTACGCCGTTTACACGAAGAGCCTCGGCGTTAATAACCCCGCCACATCGGACTGGCGGTCTTCATACAGTCATACGAAATAAGGAATACCCAGGACGCGTTAGGATCGCTAAAGACGCTCTAAATCGTCGTGAGAACGCACAAAGAAGGCGCCCAAGCGCCAAGAACGCCAGACGTCGACTTCTCTGGGCAAGTTTAAAGTAAACGCCATGCAAATTATAGTATGTTTTTACTGCATGTAACGACTTTTAATATAAAAAATCAGTCTGTTCTTAATGATACAAAATATTTTCAATGTTGCCATATCTATATATCTTTATCATAAACAAGTTTACACTCAGTCTAATTATGCCGCCCTTTGAAGAAGCTGGTCTATGTCGCTTTTCAATTGTCCGTCGGTAGGTCACTAAGTCCGTAGACAGTTCATTTTTCGCGTGATATCTAAAGAACCCTTAGATCTTTAACCATGCATATTGGTATGATGGTTACATGGGAGGAAAGGAAAAGGCATATCCAATCTTGATGTAAAAGGTCAAGTTCACTGGATCTCGTAAGAAAAAATAAATAAGTGCAATAGTCATTTTAAGTAGTCATTTAATTTACCGTAAATACCCATGAAAATACATCCCTTAAGCAGACTTTCAATTAAAACACCATCTGGCTATGGACTCAATTAATTGATTATGGGTTGTAATGCGGCACTGACAATACATGATATAGGAAGGGGGGCATAATGTGTTTTTTCACAATCTCTTGTTTCCCTTGATATTTAGGCAGAATTGTTGTAATTAAGTACCCTTAACTGTTAACTTTTCATTAAATTGAAACTGGAGTCTTGAATGCTAAAAAGAGGAGTCATTTGTTTTGTACAACATTTAATATATAAACAATCACTCACGTAAACCAAGAGAAATTAACCTTCAAGAAATGCAATACATATCAGCGTTAATTTACCGCATTAACGAATGCAAATCCATTCATCTTAAATTCTAAGTAATAAACACACCATATATTAACATTGTCTCATTGGTAGGTACGAATACATAATTCTTTTAGAATTTATTATTTCCTGATGTTTTCATTTTATTTATCAACATGACATCCTATAGGCACATCTGACTGGTTAAACGCTGTCATATTTTGTTGCACAAACATATAATTTTTTGTGCGTTTGTTGGACATTTATAGTTCTTTAATGTAGGACTTAAATACACAAAGGACATTTTTTCAAATATTTAAATGTCATCGCATGAGAACTTTTTTTGTATGTCCAATGAAAACTCTCCTCCAATACTGATTTAGATTCCAACATCACTATACTTTCGATTTGAATATATAACTATATGTGTGACTGACATATCACTATATTTTTGATTGCAATACTAGTATCACTTTATTTTGTATTGCAACATCGCTGTATTTGACTGTGATGCGCTCATGATTGATTCTTGTTTGTGTCCTTGTTTATTGAGTATTAAATAACGTAATTGTTGCTTTTTGTCTTTAGGATGATCATCGAGTATCATACTAGAGTGGATAAATAACTAACTTAAAGGCAGTATATAAACTGATAAAAAACGATTTCGATTGTAACAATTTGTTTAGCAGAAAAGAGAGCCACTTACAATGTCTCTTTAAACACTCAATCGTAATGCTGGTGTTGAAAAGTACGGAGAGCTGAATCTGCCATTGTATAACTTGATTAGGAACACGTGAAATGTGAATGGGCTAGACATGTGTTCTTTTATTGAAAACAGAAAAAAATATGATTAAAATTATCCGTCAAATCTTCTGATTGCGATGACACTTGTTGTTAACTGGCTTTAAAACATGGCTGATTTTGGTGGATAACAATGTAACTGTTTATTTGTTCGGTACAATAAACAGTTGACATAACCAGGGTTGACAAAATGTTGTATCACTCTGTACGGAATATGATATTGATGTACTGTTTTAAGAATTGGGACTTCATTTAGCGTTGTTTATGAGCAGCTTTATAAAGATGTCATTGTTCTTTGTCCAAAGGTAGATCAGCTAGTACATTTTAGAATTACTACTATATTCCTTACAACTACGCATGCAACTGTAATACATAATGTATTATACTTATTATTTTAGAGAGTCAATATAAATATAAGCGGAGCCTTTTTTAGTTGAACATTTGCCGAAAAAATCAAGGTGTGAATGTTTGAACCTCGCGAAAAATGATCCGTCATCATGTAAAAACTTGATATTTTCGTAAGTTGTGAAATGTTAATTAAGTATTGTGGATATTTTTTACAATTTGCAGACACGGTGTTGACATTTCAGCTAATTAGCATATATAATGAATAGAGCAAATGAGAATAATGCTAATTGTGTTTATGCAGTGAAAACGTCTACGCCTAATGTTATTGCATTATAAAATTGAAGATTTATATGCGAAGTTTAGCATTTAAATTCTCTTACGCAAAACTAATTTTAATACTTGTATAATTTATTAAAATTTGGATGGAAGATTACGCTATCGTTACAAGTCAAAGAAATAAAATTCGATGTTCTGCCGTTTTTATTCGATTGAAAGGAATACTTACCATAAGATAGGCGACATATTGAAAATTGAACACTCGAATGCCTGATTTACATATGACCTGGTCGTTAAACGATAACTCAATCTAACATGTTTTGTCCAGTTTAGTGGATCGTATGTGGCAACTGGCTACACATATCATATAGATTTATAGATTTTATTTACAGCATTTCCAGAAGGCCAATGGCCCATGTGGACACATTTTAGTACAGTAAATATAATAACTATAATAATAGACATATACACATGATTATAACAAGCACATGAAATTCTGAGTAAGCGAGGTAACACAACTTTTTAAATAATAAATACATAAGAAGTGTCAATAAATAATTTACAGCAGGAAATACATATTAGCATAATAAAATTCAAAATGCAAAGACGGTGTCGACATTTGCTTTTAGACACACTCACAATAAAAAAATGTATATTTTATTTGCGATTAAAAAATAATTTAATTTGAAAAGTGAGATGTGTCCAAAGTTATATAATAGGCTATCATAGCGAACATATGAAGTGCCTTCAGCGCTTCCAATATACAGAAGTACAAATTTGTAGGTTGTGTTTTTGCGCGCAACACCCGAGTCCCTTGATCAAAATCATGGCATTTAAAAGCTAATTTAAAAGCCACAATTATAATAAAAATATATTGACGTTTTAGTGGTCTTCTCGTTTGATATGCACCATAACACTATATATCTCAGCTTAAGACCATAGATATGAATGTATACTATTATAGGCTCTACTATATATCTCCATATCTACATTATACAATCAAACATTGTTTCCTCGTAGGTGCATCTATAAAGGTTTTGATATGCTAATTCCACGTTTATTTTTCTGGGGAACGGTATGTTAATACAATTTATCAAGACGTCTCTACCTTTGCATTTAAATGCTTTATGACTTAATATGTGTCATTAATTATTGTGCGCCGCAAGTCAAAATAGAAACGTTTTTGCAAGTTTTGTCGTAATAATAAATTTTGCGTAACCACATAAAACTAATACGAATTGCATGATTTATATGCCGCTGTGTTTTCTTTTTAGGTTTTCTTTTGCTTAACCAAAACGTATTAAATCTGTTTCTCTCGATTTGGTTTCTTCCATGCGCAACAGTCATGTAGGTTAAGAAACAAAATATCAAAAACAAAAATTATCGAAAGCAAATCAAACCGGCCATCAGTAAAACGGCCTTAAAACTCAAACCGGCAAAAAAACATAATAAGGCCACACAACCTTGGGTAATCACGTGACAAACAAAATGGCGACGTCCATGCCAAGACAGGTATCTTCGCCGTATTGGATACGTATTATACCCGTCATTTCTTTTATAATTTTTTTTAAATGCCGCTCCCTCTCCAGCCATACCAGCAAGAAAGTCATTTGCGTTTATTTCGTATTAATATTCGCTTTATATATCGACTTTACTCGCTGACCTAATTACAGCTCCACTTAGTCTTATTTATAAGACGTTGCCAAGAATTTAGAGATACTTTTTATACGGGCTAAATTCTTTGGAACGTCTTATCGGCGAACGATTCATTATGTGGTGGATATCAGAAAGTTTAAATTTTCATCAATATGCTTAAAATTGCAAAATAACATTACCAACTCAAAATATTACCCATATAAAAAGTAGCTTAATATTTGAGAGCGTCAACAAGTTGGACTAAGCTCCACTAAGAAAATTCGCATAGAGTTAAGTCGAGAATTAAAGCGAATTTTAATACTAAATAGTCGCTAATCATTAATCACGGCCTAATTATTTATTAGTGAAATATGAATGTTAGAACTACACATATTTTCCAAATTATCAAAGAAAAGCGTTACAAACGCTTTATTATTTTACCGATTTCGAATGATAATTTTCGATTAATGAACCAATATTAATAAGAAATCTAAGTCAGAAGTTTTGTTTCGCTTGTTTTACCATAATATAAACATTCGTTTTTGAATATATGATAATTTTGACAATCGTCATTTTTACAAACTGAACTATGTCTCTTTAAATAAAACAGTCTATTGTTTTGTTGAACAATAAAATGTTGCAATCTCATCAATCAAGGCGTTGTTACGTAATGCACTGTTGTTGAACAATAAAATGTGCAAACTGTGCAATCTCATCAATCAAGGCGTTGTTACGTAAGACACTGTTATTAACATATTTTTGTGTCGATGTTTAAACCTGTGTCAATGACCTGCAATTAATCAGTGCAAATGCTGTTGCTATATAAACGCCCTTTGTTGAATTATCGTCAATTACTATCTGCCCTGACGACTACGAGTGGAAAATGACGAGATTTGTTTGCGAAGGTTTGCTGCTGACGCTTTTGGCCTCATCCGGTACGTACACTTTAATATGTATATAGATTCTGCATACATTATAGAAGTACTCGCAATTTACTATTTGCTATTTTAATAGAGTATTATTTATGAAGAAACGGGAACGGTTTACAGCAAATATACATAAGAAATTATTCAAAATTATGAGTAGTTTATTCTCCATTTTGGAAAGAATTTATTATTTACATTCGGCGATTTCCAATGTTAATTTAATTATTTAATTCAAGTGTGCTCATCAATTTGACAAATGTACTTCATAGTATGCATCAATTCGCATGTTTTAACGTAAACCTTTAAATAGTGTGCGCATAATTTAAGTTCATGCGGTTCTCATTTATACGGTTTGCAGCTACATTAAATGAGGTTAGAAAGAAAATGCCGTTTGTTTGCACCAACACTGAATAACAGTAGACAGGTCGGCTAATTATTTCTTATAGTTAACTTTGTATACGATTCCCGACTTAAATAAGAATATGTAATGACAAGCAGAAATATTTCCAATCACTATATAACATTATGTTCATTTTTTTTTGGTAAATTTTAAGTTAATTTTGCGAGTATGATCAAATATAGCAAAAATATTGCAAACTTACTAGTTAACTTAGTGAATATGGTCCAATTTAGCAAAAATGATCTAACCCTCAACATGGAATACCAAAATAAAATTGTATAGTCGACACACAAAGTTAC
>VMBQ01013597.1:0-15836 GCA_007657795.1 Dreissena rostriformis | reverse complement strand
ACAGTACTACAACGCTGCTCACAACCGCCGCAATCAATAATGCAGATATTTACTCCAATCATCGCTGTCGCTTCTAACATAAAATAACAACCAACAACAACACACAAATTTTGATTGTGAGTTTTCATGAAATCCAAAAGTTATACTATATCAACAACACTATCAGCAGTTAAAACAAAGCAGAGCAAACAGGGACGAATACAAAGTGTTCATCATTTTTATGTGTCCATATTGTTTGACCTATCGATGTATCCGTGCGAATCCATTTTATTTCGCTCATAAATGTGTATGTTTTCAAATGCTTGAAAAATACGACATTAAATTGTATCGCCATGTTTATCCGAAAATCAAACCATGTGTTTTATAACCATCGGAAATGTGCGACTGTGCTTTTACACCACGTGTGTCTGTCTCAAAAACCTTTTTTCATTATCTAAGATATGTGATAGAATGTTTCGAATTTAACATGACTCAGTTTATAGTACTAGAATGATTATTCGTGCTTTCGATACATTTGTATGGATTAAATTCATGTAATAGCGCAGTCGTGAAGTGAATGATATTTGTTTTCTAACTGAGTATTTATTTAAATAAAAATGTCCAAACAAAACAAGAAATCCATTTTTTTTTCAATCACCAACATTATTTCCAAACCACCTCATCCTCCTCATTATTTATAACAACCACAACAACAACACCATACTAATTATCAACATCATCAACAATAAAACCGCCCACGGAAAAAGACAATTATCAGCTGATTAATCAATTAAAACGTTAGCAGCATCATTACCATCATCATCATAATAATTATATAACCCCGTAGAAATCACGTCCTCCGGAAAATACAGACATATTAAAGGACAGAACGACGGACAGACAGACGAAAAGAGTGACAGACAGACTGAACAATGCACATACTTCCATAGGGAATCTTATTTACCCTCTGAACTTGCGATGGTATGAAACAGCGACGAACCACTATCATTAATCAAAGCGCCGAAGGCACTGAAGTTGTTCGCTGTTGTCGTCCTTGATAAGCTTGTGCGCATTACACAGGCTAATCAATATGCACAGGCTAATCTTAGTTGACACGCATTAAACCCCGTTTTCCCTGAAAGCAGCGAATATGTACAGATTTCAATGATAAACACTAGATTGGCCAATGTCGTCTTACAAGCTGGTAAATACACTCACTGCAGGAGTAGAGCAGACGCTCACAAGCTATGAAGCATTCGTCGTCTGCAGTGCAGACAGGTAGCGGTAATCGTTCCTAGCATAGTGAGTTACGGTTCGTAGCGTAGCTAAGGCTTTTAAGCACATACTGATTTGCTAAACATGCTCTGTTACTTTAGTCGTGAGCTAACGCTCACAACTAAAAACATACTTACCGCTTACTGTATCGTGGCGACTACACATGAGTTTCCAAGGCAACACCTCATCACATTTCCGGCCTACACGAAGCAACGGTGTTTTGTCTTTGTGCGAAAAAAATATTGCCAGAAAAATCCGAAACTTCTCGCAATAATACTACATGGCTTACACATACCAAATATTTTCCGTAAAATGTGCGTACTGATTTTAGCTTTATTTCATAGTGTACAATACATGTCGTATAAAACACACAATATTTAAGTTATTAATTTCTTTTATTTATTTATGATATTTATTTGTTTGTATGAGGAACAGTAGGTTTTGAAATGAATTATAAATCATGTGCGAATCAAAATGTCTGGGGGAATTCGAATTTGTTGGTCAAATCGTTTCCGTAAATCAGTCACATACACAAATACGAGGACACACCATTTTAGAACCGTTGAAATGAGCACTTATAAAAAAGGCGCCATTATCAATTGTTTACATTTGATTTATTTACTTGGGCTAAATGCATGTGTAAAATGTTGTCCCAGATTAGCCTGTGCAGTTTGCACTGACCAATCAGAGGGAAGACACTTTCCACTTTTATGGTATTTTTCATTTAAAGGAAGTCTCTCCTCAGCGAAAATATTAGCGGACTGAACTGGCTTATCTTGGACGATAATTTATATCCATTATCGTTATTTACGCAAATGCATTAAGCCCCGTTTTCCTAGAGCAAGGCTCTTATGCCTGTATCCTGTGATTGTGTATTTTATAACTGCGACTAAGGTTAGCGCAGCTGGTATTGAAGATAATATTCAATTATTAATAATGACAAGTAATTACGAGCTTGTTTAAAGCCTCATAAATACTCAACATCAACGAATATGTCGTAACATATTTCGTAAACTAAAGTTTACCCCTACAACATCAGTGCTCCTTATAGCAATAGCCAAAATGTCTACGCTTAATGTGGAATGGTAACATAGATTTGACTAGATACGAAATGCTTGATTTTATTTTCTTTGTGTCACAATATGTTCCATGTTAATGTCATGACACGATATCTATTCATACGACACCAGAACACTAAATTGTTACATGAAAATGTGTTGAATATATTGTACCACAATATTTTTTAAAAAGAGCATTTTGTATCTTGTTAAATTTATGTTACCAGAGCACATCTAGCGTTGAAATTTTGCACATTGCTATAAGCAACACTGGTTTGTTATGGGTTAACTTTTTTTTATGAAATCTTTAACGAAATATTCGTTGATTCTGAGTGTTAATGCGGTTTAATGTCGTGTTATGTGTATTGCTATGTGGATGTATTATCTATACACATTCGCCTTAAGTAAAAGACTAGCTGCTTTTTAACAAAAATTTAACTCCTGATAATGTTTCTTGAATTTCCTTTTTTCTACATGTCCTCACTATTTATATTTCCTTAAAAAATGTCAGAATTTACCATTACAAATTGTGTTTATCTTGTAAGTCAAATGTGTGCATATTTTAATTAATACGTATACTACTTTGTTACGACTGAATACACCAACGATATATCGATTTAATTCAATCTATCGAATAAAAACAATCATTTTTGACATTGACATTCACGGCAGATTGTCCGTATAGAGATAAAATATTTGCGCTTGAAGGCGTTTTGAAAATATAAAGAGCACCACAAATCAATATGCTAAAATGATCATGGCATTTTGAGGTATGACACAATAAATCTTGGTTCGAATATATAGGCAGATTTACAAAAAGAACATTATTGAGAAAATAATAGCATTTCGCCGCTTTGTTTTAAGAGCTGAAAGAGTATAGAAAAAAAACAACATAACCGGCCGTGACATTGAACGCGACAAACCGGAGCCACAGTAATAATTGTTGGTACATCCCGATGGACATGATGCGATATAACTAGCCGCATGCAAATACACATGTACGTCAATAAGGATCGGTTCAACTAAATCGGTATTCGTTATTCGTTACTCGCATTCGGTGCGCCAAGGTTATTGACACACGATCAAAACAACAAACTCACAGAATGTTTTGTTTTCTCGTTCTTGGTGGAGTTGTGAAGACAAATTTAAAACGACTGTTTATGCTAGCATGAACGCAATTAAATGACAACGGTTTTATTACTGCTTCCTTTTGCTACTTATCCAGCAAACGACGGCAACTATTAAACATTGCCATTGGACATTGAATTCAGTTTAAATAAATAATAGACAGTGGCGGAAAAATCAAATGGTGTTTACGTTAGTGGCAGTGTGTGCATTTGTCATAAAATTGTCATATGTCTCTGAAATTAAACACAGCAATGACAATGAAAACATAAAAAATATATAACAATCATTATTAAATGTGTTCATCATTAGTACGGAACGATTTACGAAATGTTCATTTGTATTGTTCACACCTACACCAAATGATGCATACATATTGATTTTTTTTAACCATCCGTTTAAATATAGAAATTATATGTCATTACAGAACGTAAAACTGTAACCAATTACAACGATTTAATATAAAGCCGTGGCAGATATATCAGTATTTTAAGTTATGTGTGTTATTTAACATCACGTCCATGTGTACTAGGGGATGTTAAAACTCCTTGAAGTACCGACATAACTACGAACAATTAAATACACCAGAGTTATTTGCATGCACAATTATAATTCATAAAGGTGCGATGGTTACATGGTAGCATTATTCTCGCTAACGTTGCATTAGCTTGCAAATGTCAGCTTTGAACAAGAGAACACATTGCAAAAGACAAAAAATATATAGCAAGCCATTAANGGACATTGTATTCAGTTTAAATAAATAATAAACAGTGGCGGAAAATCAAATGGTGTTTACGTTAGTGGCATTGTGTGCATTTGTGATAAAATTGTCATATGTCTCTGAAATTAAACACATCAATGACAATGGAAACATAAAAACTATCTAACAATCATTTTTAAATGTGTTCATCATCAGTACGGAACGATTTACGAATATTCTTATTAATGAAGTTCATTTGTATTGTTAAACAAAATGACTATGCAGAACCCTACACCAAATGATGCATACATATTGATTTTTTTTAAACCATCGGTTTAAATATAGAAATTATATGTCATTACAGAACGTAAAACTGTAACCAATTACAACGATATAATATAAAACCGTGGCAGATATATCAGTATTTTAAGTTATGTGTGTTATTTAACATCGCGTCCATGTGTACTAGGGGATGTTAAAAGTCCTTGAAGTAACGACATAACTACGAACAATTAAATACACCATAGTAATTTGCATGCACAATTATAATTCATAGAGGTGCGATGGTTACATGATAGCATTATTCTCGCTAACGTTTCATTAGCTTGCAAATGTCAGCTTTGAACAAGAGAACACATTGCAAAAGACAAAAAATATATAGCAAGCCATTAAACTTGTCTGGCGGGTTGCTTTCGTATTTTCAAGGAAAGAGGATTAGCAGATATATGCAGGTTGTCTTACCAAAAATTCAACAAAAAAAAAACAAGAAAGAAGAGTGAAGAAGTAAGGCTTTTCATTTCATAAACTATAAAACAAAAACAGAAGCTAAAAGTCTAAGCAAGGCCGAGTTTCTATTTAAGTGTTTTTGAGGAAATTAGTCACAAGCAGGACAAAACTTCTCGAAGCAAAAAATCTAATGCCTTATTTGAAAACACTGAACAAATGTGAAACAAGGCTCGTAAGTTCCTTTTCAAGAATGCAAAACAAACAAGAATATGTTTTTAATTAACTGTATGTGCAAGGGGGAAAGACGTGAAAGAAAAATTGAACGCCGATGACCTACATTATCACAAACAAATGCGACTCAACGGAAACAAAGGAAAATTTCATTCAAGGTTTAAGTTGGTCATTTGCGAAGCAGTTTATGTAGTAATAATTATAAACTTATGCTACAGCCATCATATATTAAATGTCATGTTCTATTCCGACGTCACGCCACATCGTGTTTTTTTATAACCAAATAGTGAACCCAGGCGAATATACATGAAGCAGCAGCAATCTACAAAACGTGCGACAACAACCATATTTTCTAATCATGCCACATGGAATGTCACCGTCGTGTGACAATGTTATGTCATAATTACACCAAGGTCCGAGGCCATATTATCCAACTGACACCTTTATTATGCGTTGCTGATTTGATTTCCTAAATCAAAGAACGTTAAATTACCGTTTCGTCTTAAAAAATAATTCACTGTTTTAATTATGACAATGACATCGGAGAGTGATACAAAAACATTTTATGTGTCACCTTAATGAAAACGGGAACATAAAAGATACAGTGGCGTGTGTCGGTTTAAAACTTTACTGACAACCCATTGTACTATTATGTTATTAGTTCGCTTTAAATTACGTAATCTAACATATTTCGTGCCATATTCGTAATTAAATGTGCAATTAAGTACTAGTATACTACATTCATAAAACTGTGACCTTAAGATTACATTGAACGTATTGTTTGTATGTAATATTCGGTGTTGGGAAGTATAAGGAAGCATGTAATGGTATACTAGTTCCACAATAAGTTGAACTTCTGTTTAATTTACTTGTTAATGCTCTTAACGCATCTTGTGTTTTTTACAATTAATTTAAAAAGGTTTTTATTTAAACCATTATTATTTAACATATGTCTAAATAAATATATCTATGTTCAAGGGTATCACGTTTATCGGAGCTTCGCGGATTGCCGCATACATTGCACGTACGCCATCCATGATCTTGACATTGATACTCCGAATCGATATGATGATGTATGATAGTAAAGGCACGAAGAAGCATGATGTATTACGACTAAATGAGGCTCGACCATAAAAGAGCGGATGTTCCGCGAATAGAAACCTCTCGTAATGTAACGTCATGATTAATGTTCCATTACGCACGAACAACTGTCTTATTTTAATTCCTAGCTGGAGCGTTATTCGTGGATAATGAGACAGGGATTGGCACGCAGTGGATAGAACAGTTGTCGGAAAATGTACTGCACAAAAATGAAAAACACCTTGTTTGGTACATTTTATTATTGTCATTTATAATTTATATGCGCTCAATCTTTCGCAGATGGTGATGAATATGTAATAAAGCAAGCATTTGAGCATGACGTGAAATAGTATGAGGTCACAATTCAATTTAACGCCACAGTTCATATTAAGGCAATGCCATGTGTCATTTTAACGCCAAAAAACATATTTAATAATATGTGTCACTGAGTGCATATAAAATGACCCCAAAGAAATCATTCTCAATCTAAATGGTACGTCATGACTAACATAATCAAAGTAATTAGCTTTACCGATATAGAAACGAAACAACAAACAACGACAAACATAAGTTTAAAACAAGTTTAAAAAGCAATGACTTCTGATTATATTTGTTTATGTAAGCAGCATTTAAAAAAAAAGAGGAATATAATTTTCTTAAAGTACATTAGAAACCCTATAAAAACAAAACCAACCATTCAGGTGTTGTTCAATATACCCTTACTAACCGGTGCTACAAGCTATTTGTCACAACACTTTATGAAGTAACACCACATTACGGGTTTATACCACACTATGACGACACTACATATATTGACGTCATACGAAATGATGATGTTACAAAATATAATGTCAACACAAGGACTTTATGACGTCACGACACTGACATCAGAGGTCTCCGAAAGGTCGTTTAAAGTGTTCTGGAATTCCATCATCTCGCCTGTCTTGTAGAGATACTCCGCGACTACCTTATGCTTTAAATTAATATTTCGATTGGCTGCATCGCAATTCTGCGAATAAGAGAACAATTGAAACCTTGGTTTTATTATAATTTTATTTCTGTTATATTTGATCAGCTCCGTCTTCCGCTGCTGCTGAATACAATATCTTGAAGCGGCATATGCCCTCGACCTGAAATACGGTGACGCCATAGCACGCAATGACGCTATATTTTACTTGAAAGCTACAGTCTTATTGGCCATCTTTCTATTCGATTGTTTTTTTGCCTTACAAAACTATATCAGTGTAAATATATTTGTTAAACGTAAGACTGTTAATCCAGAACTTGTGAGTTGGAATCATGAACATTCTGCGAGGTTAAATTCGAAATTATAAAAAAAGCTCCTTTGACAGTTTGTTTATAATTTATTTCGATAGACAGTTTCGAATTCACAAGAATTATTGTGTTGAAGTCTGAAAGGGAGATATGAATCCACTTAAGATCGCCGTGGCGTAGTGGATATTGTGTCCGCCTAGCGATCGGGAGGTCATGGGTTCGAACCCCACTGGGAGCGTTCCTTTGATCTCCCCCAAAGACACCAAGTACTGGTTCTAGTCCCAGGAAACGGACTCGAGAGCGTTTATATAAGCCTCCGGCTTTCGATGCAATCGAGCTTAAATAAATAGGTTTAAACTAATCCACTTATGAATATAATATATAAAATATCAGTAAAACTTTAAAACGTTATCATAAGAGAAATTATTGTCCACACGTCTTTTCTACAAGGCAAATGAGCAATTTTTTAATGTGATTTACCTGCCACATTATATGTTTATGACTTTTTTAATAAACGTCGAAGAAAAGTGCATATACAGGGATCACTGTAAAATTATCCTTCGAGGGACATATTTTTGCGTAGATTTTATGGATTGACCGATCCCCGAATTTAAGATGCAAACGAATAATTATGCATAAAGTTTACATTGTTTAAGACCGAAATACCGTGGGCATTAAATACATTACTATTACATATCTTTTATATAACTAGTAACAATATGACGTCGGGAGCGGGCCTTTATTCGTATATTGTGGGCCAATATACATGATATATATGCATAGCCGGGCCGATTTCTCATATCTGAATAAAAAATGGAATCGCCGGCTTATTCTTACCAAAATAGCGTCCACATTCAGTCGTAGCCAACGGTGAAAAATCAAACAAAGCCTCAAATCTACGGGAAAAAAATGGTAATTAAACGATGCACACAGTTAGAATAGTTAAACGTTCGATTGCAACTGAAACCGTACTGTAGATTAGATTAATGACACTATTTGAGATTAAACACGCGTCATAAACGTCACGCTTACCTCAATGCCACCTTTAAGTCAATGATAATAACAATATAATTGCAACGATATGTACATCCATTTTTCTTTCTTCCATTCATTCATCTAAATTTGTTTTAAACCACACTATTTTTGGAAACGTTTGTATCGAATGCTCACCATTCTGACAAACGCTTTACGAAATCGAATAGCCGGTCGGAGCAATTTATTGTATTCCGGTTGAAGTTTCCAATAATGCATGACACACACACAATCCGAAATAACGTTTTGGATTCGTTCGATCCAGTCTAGCTTAAACTGGAGGGATTCATGATAGAAATTACGTCACACGAGATACGTCATATAAAACATATAAAGCTGGTTCTGATATACATTTACGTGAAGGAGAAACATAGGATGATATGTAATATAAACGGTAACAGACGGCAGAGCTGGGCCGGACGTCTATAATCGGCCCTTACCGCATAATGACCACCTCCCCGTTAAGTCAGTAGCGGGTCGATAATGGACGTCCGGCCCAGCTCTGCCCTCTGTTATTGTCTAAATATCTATCGTTATGAACGCAAACATCCTGCGTTTGTGTTGCAATCGAGGAACATCTGGATAGGTCACAAAAGAGTGTACAGGGCACTGTGTACTCATCGGACACTTTCCTGTTAAACGCAAATTTAGTAAAGCTGTATCGATAAAGTAAACTGTGTTAAGGTACAATGGTAAGATGAGCGTAAATTCCATCTAAATATAAACATCAATTTATGTACAATCAAGATAAACGAAGCATATTTGAAGCAACTAAAAATAACGACTGAAGATGGATCAAACTGTTGTGATGATCATATTTATAACTTATCTTCCCCAAGATTGCAAACTATGATAATAATAGGACATTTGAATCATGCGACATTTGCTCGTGTCGTAAGATAATATTTCAGATAGCGATTAATCACAAATGGTTGTGATTTCGTGTAAGAAACTGTCTTCCCTCATGCTTAAAACAATAATACTCATAGAACATCTGTATTCATGCTCAATTGGCTCGAATCATTAATTACTACATCATAACTATCATTACGGTTCAAATGTGAATGACCAATCACATGCATACGTTGCCAAAGTGTTCCTCTTTGTTGTACGGTTTTTAAACGCATACACCCTCCATAGATATGAACCTTCAACGAAGCTTTTGTTTTAATAAAAAAACATAACCAGGAATTTTTAACTTTTAAAAACTTGGTTAAAACGTGTTCCGTGCGGTAGTAACTATACAACAAATAATCGCGCCACTATTTCACGCTGAATGCCTTCACACATAATCCGTGTTTTACGAGTTATATTAGCGAATAGGCGTATGCTATTGACATAATACGTTAGACAAGAACGCTCGGTATGTTCTGTCGTGCGGAATTTGAATAAGCGTCACGCAAATGGACATCATAAATATTAATGCCACATACACATTATTCTTAACACGCCATACCTTACTTAACATACAAGATTTCCTATATTAAATGTTAAATACTTCAATACAATTTTTAAGTTAAGGTAAAATGTAAATGCATAGCTTTCAATTTAGCTTACCTTATTTTCATCCGTCTGTGTATCTTTTGTATTAGATATAACAGTGTGGACACCTTTATCTAAAATGAAAATATTGCAGATTTCTTTTTCATTGCATTAGTCGTTTATTATGAAATTTAACGTGATTTAAGAACGATAAATTAGTTTCTTACATGAAAACAGACATTCATTAGTCACAGCATATATAGCATGGTCATTTTGTGCTAAGAGCTAAATAGTTAGCTAATACAGTAAATGACGTTTAAATTACTGGGAGTATTTCATTTGTAAGGCATGCATACACTTATGTTTGTGTTTGAAAGTGCGGGTGCGAAATAAATAAACACTATCGTGGCTTGTTCTTATTACTAAATACATCTACTGATATGGCGTATACAGAACATGTAACGCTTCATAATAACCAAACCGTTACAATGTTACCGATGTAAAGGAGCATTGTTTGGTTGGTGAGAAAACCATGATAAACGATTTCTGAAAATATTATATTGTATTGGAACATATTTGGGGAATGGGTCTATACAATGACATTTTCTCTATTTTTTCGCCAAATGGTTGACGAACCTGGAATTAGGCTCAAATACAAAATATTGGTAAGTAAGATGGCATCTAATCTAGACTAGAAAATCACTGATTGGTTGCCAATTATAGGTTTATTTTGTAGTGGTGAATAATAGAATATGGTTACATAATCCATATGAGTCAGTCTCTGGGAAAACCAAGCGTAATGCATGGGCGTAATGTAGTGTCCCATATGTGCCTGTAATGTCTGAATACAATAAAATGAGATATATGTTCTTTTCTTGTTTAAAACATGTTTTGTTTTGAGACAGACGTATACGAATGTGAGCCACAGCTCTTCATTTACAATTCAATAGTTTGCGGTCGGTCACAGAATATTTATTCTACGAAATGATAACCCGTCATCGCCAGACAGTAATTAGTCTCATGTATAATCCCCGGCAGAAAAAAACATGTGGAAACAACATGTATAACTTATTATTCAGACGCTCAGTAATGGCTTGTCTTCAGATCTATATTGTATAAGGTCACACGCCATAAAACCATAAGCTTGTATAATGACAGTGTTATTTATGTGTACCATTTTCGTATAGTACGTTTACAGTTCTTAGATAGCGTGATAATAGCTCGTAGACCGTAGTTTATGGTTTTCTCAGTACTAAAATATATAATGCGTCGTAGTTTTCTGATCAAAGTTCTATTTATTTTTCAATTGTGGTATTATTTTACATACATTGACTTTTATTTCATACGAAAATAATGGTCTACTAGATGCTTGCTGTTGTGTGCTTATAAAAAATGAACATTATACAAAACACTATTGTTTTATTACACCTTCCACTCTTGTGTTATACACAACCCCCGTGCGGTAATAGGGATGTTGTATATGTTCTGATTACGCTAACATTTATCAGAAGACACCCCTCCCAGAAGATTCCAACATCGAGATTTCAAATTTCAGAAAAACCGAAAAGCATGTCAGGCAAGTTTAAAACAAGTTTTTTGATTTTTGTTTCTATTTGCTTTGTGTCTGTAAACATTGATTGTGGAAAAATATTATCCGTGTAAACTGGTTGTTTTCTTATATCCATAATGCAATACAGTTTTCATAACATTTGAGATTTTGTTGACAACCCATTACCAATGTATAATACCTAACTTACATTTGTATTTATTCCCGCGTTAGCATTATCGTGAAAGAATAATCACACGAAAACGACATCAAAGCGACACATGCAACGGAGCAAACATGAAATGCATATACATAACAATTATTATAGCCTTGTTCTCGTACAAATGGGCTAAATACATGTGCGTAAAGTATTGACCCAGATGAGACCGTGCATTCCGCACAGGCTTATCAGGGACGACACTTTCCACCTTAAATTGATTTTCTATTAAAAGAAAAAAAAAACTTCATTTAAACTAAAAATGTAAGAAAAGCGAAAAGTGTCGTCACATGCATTAAGTCCAGTTTCACCAGAACGTGGCTAATTTAAAGTTACCCAAACATTGGTATCATTGATGTGATTATCATACGAGTAAATAAGTTGACAAGAAAGATATTTTCAGCATACGATAACCTGATAAATTCATCGATAAATTGTTTTTTATCTTCATTATTCAAACAATACACGCTGTTTGAATTGTGACAAATGCGCCAGTTTTTATTTGCTGTAGCACCGAGTCGATAACGATAATTTCCAAAAGTGTCATTCGTCTTTGCTTTTTCCAGTCTTATCATTGGCAGGAAATAAGTTTGTCAGTGAAATGGCGTCATTAACGATAAACAGATTACTCTTTTTGTCAACTGAAGCGTTTTTTCGTTGGTCATTTTCTGGTCAAGTCACCATGGCAACCGCTAATATTATAAATTAACGTGTCGTTTCTCTGAGTAAAGCCAAATTAAATCAAGCCTTTGAATATATAGTCAATTTTGAAACGATTTATTACAGTTCACCAGGCACGAACGACAATTATTTATATTTTAGACGAAACTGAAAACGTATTATCCTTATTAAAGACGTTTGAAAGAGAAATAAGATAAATTAATATGCTGAAAGAGAGACAGTAAGCATAATATGAAAAACTACGTACAATCATGTTAATAATTGCAAAGTTATATCAACGACAGTGTAATGGCAATAGCTACAACTACAATATACTTGCTTTTATTGATACAATAATGCTAGTTAATAAGAGATAATGCAAAGTCGGATCTATTTGGTGATATTTTTGAAGCTATGTGCTGTGATACATGTATAGTCGTACTGAGTAACAATGATAAAATCATTATGTATACTTTAACGTTCTTTTCATCGGCAATTTTGAAACTACTTGTAAAATACGTGACGTTTTATTGGATTCAACGTTACTTTCTCGCTATTCTATTTATGTTAATTTTCATTAATAAATGTTATGCATTTTTCCACAACTCAAAAAAAAAATGCAAGCAAGCCTCGTTTATATGTAATTTTCTTTTTGAGAATGAACTCTCTTAATACATCACTACACGTTCATGTATCAAAAATAAACATTATCGCGACGTGAAGTATTATTGCTTAAATAGTTTCTGTATTCGTTCGCGAACAAAAACACTGATGTTGATTTAAGCTATGCTAATTAGTTCCCTTAACCAACTATTCTTCCAGGATATTTTTCTAGTTTTGTTTAATTAATTTCTTCCCCTGTCAAAGGCGACTGCTTAGGCATTAGCCCTTCCTATTCTATCATGTGTCAAGAGACACCGATTATGTACAAATTGGATCTAAATTTGAGTCCCCATTTGATTAGAACTTTTCGCTCAAAGCACAGTTTATAATGACATCGATTCTGATATATAGGTCACCAGAAAGTTAACCATATTTCTATACAATTCGGTGCTAACCTTTTCAACCATAATTCCACCACCACCATCCTCCTTATCATCATCAGCAGCAGCAACAACACCAACAACACACTAATACTAGCATCTAATATCATCAAAAGTATCAGAATCATCATCAGCAGCAGCAGTATTGGTAGCAAAAGCACCATTTTCATGATTGTATTAATCGAGTTTCATTTTGATCTTAATCCCATACTCATGTTTCAAATATACACATTAAGAACAAGTATGTTCTATTTGCAAAAATAATTAATTGTTACTTAACAAAATATCCGACAGCGTTTATTGCCAGCTAATCAAGTATATGTTTGGAAAAAACATTCTTTGTCGAAATAAAATGCAATCACTCTTCTGATAGGCTAATTATAAGAAGGTCGCTATATCTGGCATCGGAAATCTATAGAAATAGTCTTCCTTGCACAGCGAAAACAAACCGGTAATGAAATTGAGTCAAGTCATTTTTCAACAAACGTCACAAATAACGCGCTCACATATCTCGCTGATTTATGGCTATACACCAGTTATTTTTTAATCGCGTAAACTGTATTCTAGATTTACATTTGCTGTAGCAAATGGATTATACCATTTGCTGTAGCCAATGCATAGTTACATTTGTTGAAGCCAATATATTTATACATTATATGTATCTTATGCATGTTCAATTTGCCATAGCCCATGCATTGTTACAATTGCTGTAGCCAATGCATTGTTACAATTGCTGTAGCCAATGCATTGTTACACTAGCACATGTGTTTAATTGATATTGCCAATTCATTGAAACATTTTAAATAGCCAATCCATTTGTATATTTTCTGTAGACAATGCATATCAACGTGTGCACTAGATAATGCATTGTTACATTATCCGTAGTCAACGCATACGGATTCTTATATAGATCAACTACAATGTTCGTGCATAATATAATAATATATTGCATTTTGTCATTCTGAATCGTTTTTCTGTTACTTGTGTGCTCTAATAAAGTCTTTAAAAAAGAAATACGTGGCAGTTTAACAAGTGTCATGTTAATACACACAGTGCAAAAGAGCGCATGTTAGAAGACGTGGTTATGATTTTTGTATCAAAAAGAACAATAACCACTTCAATACTATAGGTTGCCCTTGTGTATTTCTCAAGTTATGACATCGTTCTGTAGTCCTTGGCGACTACTTGTTATTTGGCTCCAAAGTGTGTCCTAGGAGTCGGACATAGCATACGTACTTGAGATATAAAAACTAATCGCGACAAATTGTGGTAGCTACAACTTCAAACTATTATTTTTGATTGTCAGGTATGCCAATTTGTAGTTTCTCCTGGTGTTAGGCTACCGGAGGAACACGTATGTGTTCCCTTATGGTGATCGCAAACTAGCTCATATGCACAGGGGTTGGAACCAAAATAGGCTACCGGATTCGTATATTTTGAATTATGTCTAATTATTAACTGTCTCTGATTTGCCCCGTGTCTGTAACAGAGTATATAATTGGTCATTAGTTCTTTCTTGATAATATTACAAGGTACCTGATTGGTCCGCGGTTGCCAAGTATTTAAGCCCCTATTCCCTGTGTTTGGAACTGCGATTTTGAGGCGACCTTGATCTGATCTGAAATATAA
The DNA here is from genome assembly GCA_007657795.1 of Dreissena rostriformis. Lineage (NCBI taxonomy): Eukaryota > Metazoa > Mollusca > Bivalvia > Myida > Dreissenidae > Dreissena > Dreissena rostriformis. The sequence goes on along the minus strand of VMBQ01013597.1, from coordinate 778 downwards.
ATTAAGATAATTCGATTATTAATGTCATGTGCTGAGATTGTAATAAGACGGACACAATAATATCATGGATTTGTTTTATAAACTTATTAAATTCATGTATGTAATTAATGTGAATAAAAGTGGATCGAAGTAAAAGAAAAAGTATGCATTCAATGATGACATCAATCACTGTATGAGAAAAGGAATACGTTGGACGTAAAAATGAGGAAGCGCAATGTGAACGAAATAAATACAGAATTGAAAGCGTCCCAGAGGCACTAGAACTTTGAATTATTTTGAATGAAATTTAGAGCCCGATTGTCAACTTCAATCTACGCAGCGAAAATAGTTCGATCCTCAATTCCTCAGAAAAACTTGTCTGCGAATGAGGTATTTTAAATCGAATGTAAACACTTGGAGACTAAGTCAGTGTATATGTTACATGAAAGGAAACTTAAATCTAGCAAATCAAATTTTGGTCTCCGAGTGTCGGCAAATCAAACGGTCCAAATGCCTTGACTTTTAAGTTCCTAACAGTAACAACTAAATCCGAGTATATAATCAAGTTTGTTGACTTTAATTGCATGACAGTTACAAAAATCTATGAAACGATTCGTTATTTAAACAGTTACATGTTAGCGTGGTTTGCCTTTCCGTATGTACCATTATCTGTTTGTTTTTGTCGTTATTACCGTTATTACCGTTATAACCGTAACGGTTATCCAATTAAAATGATCGTTGATTTCTGGATCTGATTCGATGAGTTTTGTTTTAAATAGAGGTGTACTTTCACTGGTTA
>VMBQ01013594.1:0-11543 GCA_007657795.1 Dreissena rostriformis | reverse complement strand
TTAACCCTTTGCATGCTGGGAAATTTGTCGTCTGCTAAAATGTTGTCTGCTAAATTTCTAAAATTAGCATTTTCTTTGATTTTTTTTCAAAGAATACTATCAGAATAGCAAACAGTTTGGATCCTGATGAGACGCCACGTTCTGTGGCGTCTCATCTGGATCCAAACTGTTTGCAAAGGCCTTCAAAATCCGGTTCCAGCGCTCAAAGGGTTAAGCCCAGTTTTCGGAGAACGAGGCTCAAATAGTTCTTAACTGTCCTTGTTCTTTTTAAAATGGAAGAGTTCCTGGCCGTGTTCACCAACAGATACTCATACCGGTACTTAAGTCTAAAAATGAAGAAAATTCTTGGAACTGTTAACTACAGCTTATATATGCCATGGCATTTATCACAACCTACCTTCACAAATTTCATTTACTACAATTCATTGTTGACAACATTTGAAGCTCAGTATCAAATTAAAAAAACAACAGGAGTTTAGCTTTTTCGAAATTTTAAACCAACAATTGTTGGGAAGTTTGAGACTGGATTCAGAAAAAGAAAAACTTATGGCAATTCCGAATATGACCTAATGACAGCTAAACAATCTACCGAAAAGCCCAGAGAGGTTTAAAAAATCACACCTCTGAATGGGATGTTGCCATTTGCCTGATTACAGACAGTTAAGGAGCGCATTAGCCTGAAGGCGCTACAGAAGTTCCGGGATACAATCTCCAAACTGGCTAGCAAGTACGTCACCAATGACGATGACCTACCAAGCATAGACGTTGAATCTGACAGACCAGCTGGGGAAGTAACAGATATGGGAGATGCCACGATGGATCAGACTGATGCCAGAGCAACACCAAAACGGAAACGTGAGTTGTTTTTTTCTTGTGATGGTTGTGGTGATGATGATTATGATGATGGTAGTTTTGATGATTATGATGGTGGTTTTGTTGGTGGTTTTGTTGGTGGTTTTAGTGGTGATGACTAAAATCAAATTATTTTGGCTTGCTTGACCAAGCAGCTGAATTTAAATGACTGACATGTTAAAATTTATGTCAAAGTTAACCATTTCTAACTAGTAATCTAGTGATCAAAACGTAAGTCCTGTACCTTAGTTATGTACCGTAGTCATGAATAACCAAATTAACCAATTAAGCTTAAGAAAATTCCATTTCACTATAACTTTTGACGTAAAAATAGTCATGAAATAACCAAAATAACTGGAAATTTGCCAAAGCTAGTCAAATTGACTAAAGAATATTTCCAGTCAGGAAAAGCTGTGCCCCCATATTTTGGATTAAAGATATCTGTGGGGGGTGTATGTTATTTGTACTATTGATGTACCCTGAAATTGCTAGCCTTTATTTCCAGGAGTGCGTGGGCTCTACTCTGCCAATATGACGCTGGGTGTGACCGGCATGGACTCAGAGCTGGACGTCACAGGGGAGGACTCCCTGGAAGACGTTGACGCCTCGTGTCTAATGAGCGTCGCCGTGCCGGGCTCCGCCTCCACTACCCCTGTACGGAAAGGTCGCGGCAAGAAGGGCAACGGCACGGCTGAGCTGGCCGCCGACGAGGATGTGTTTGTGATGCCTGAAGGTGGGTTTGCAGTGTTTTATTTTTCGTTCAAATTTGGGGTCAATATAGGGACCCATTCCAAATAGAATAAAGTATTTTTTGTTCCCAAATGGGACCTTAAGACCTTAAATTCCCAATTGAAGGTTTACAAAAAGAAAAAAAAAGAAAAATGATCTCAACATTTAGTTCCCATCCAGCCCTATAAGTCGAACCTTAGTAAATATAAAATTGAAAACACTTTAATTCAAAATTTTGAAGCATTTGTTAGCAAATCAACAACAACACTAGTTTCCCAATTTTAGTCAAAACTCCTCTAGTTGTAACAGTCCAGGGCTGGTATTCACCAACCAATTCATTGACTTAGTCTAAAAATAAAGATTATTCTTGAAACCTTTTTATGTCCCCAAGTCTATACTGGGGGACATATTGTTTTTGCCCTGTCTGTTTTTTTGTTTGTTGGTTTGTTTGCACAAACTTTAACATTGGCCATAACTTTTGCAATATTGAAGATAGCAACTTAATATTTGGCATGCATGTGTATCTCATGGAGCTGCACATTTTGAATGGTGAAAGGTCATTTATATTTACATTTATATGACTTTTTTCCCTGATATCATTTTAATGGACTGTAAATATACCAGTCGTGATATTTTAATCAATATAAGCTAATAATTGTAAAAAAAATACGGTATTTTAGAACTTTTCTTTTGTCGTCATTCGTGGTTTACAGTCCATTTGATGTCAGGGAAAAAAATCATATAAATGTATATTAATATGATATCAATAGCTATTTGTAATGGAGATGGCAATCTTTGTCATGAGTATTTTGATAAGCCCTTAACCACGCAACCCCATGACCAAAAAAGGAATAAGAGTATAAAAAATATATGAAAATTTGATTGTGAACAGTTAGACACTTATCTGTATCATTCTGTTTCAACACAAAACTTTTCATTATTCAGTTCCGGCAACAAGAAAGTCATATACAGAAATTACAAGCGTAGACTCTGAGGCGGTTACAAGGGAAGAAATCAACAAAGCGGTTGAGATGGGACCGTCTGAAGTTGTATCACCAAAAAGGGGCCGTTCCGCTGATAAAGCCGGGAAAACGTCCCCTCAGAAATCTCCCTCGGGTGGTGGAAAGAAAAGTGTGTCACCGCAAAAGGATTCAGAAAAAAGAAAAGCGTCCCGTTCGCCAGTCGATTCATCGCCTGAAAAGAGAATTGCCTCCGAGTCGCCTTCAAGACGAAACCAAGAGAAAAGAAAGGCTTCGAAATCGCCGGCCACGGAGAGGAAAAGAATGTCAAAGTCTCCCGATCACAAAGAGAAGGAGAAAAAGACTGGTTCGCCAAAGAGTACTGGAGAGAATAAAGTTATGAAGTCGCCCATCAAGGAAGCTGCGAAGGGAGACACATCCCCTTCCAAACGAAAGTCGTCTGCTTCGCTTACCTCCCCTGGTGCAAGTAAAGCTGGGGAGAAGGCCAAGCAGAAAGTTTTGGAAAAAGAAGTGGGACCTTCAAAGAGTAAGGCAGACCCAAAAATCGATAAAAACGCCAGAAAACCTTCGACAGTAATGGAAAAAGAAGTTGGACCTTCAAAGGGAAAGGCGGACGCGAAAATCGATAAAATCGCCAGGAAACCTTCAGCAACTTCAACTGCAATCGCTGAGAAGAATGTCCGGAAGGCTGCTAATAAAAATGCTAGTAATAAGATCACAGACTCGCCCAACATAGCTCGTGCAAAATCTGTCCGTGTTTCCGTGTCGATGTCCGAGAAGACGCAAGCAGACGCCACTTTGGCAGCCAAGAATTCTCCAAGAATTGCAGGGAAAAATAAACATGCAGGGGTAGAAATGGCAGCCAAGAATTCCCCAATGAATGCTGGGAAAACGAAAGATGCCGTGGTCGAAACGGCAGCCAAGAATTCCCCAGTAATTGCAGGGAAAAAGAATGATGCCAGGGCTGAAAAGGAAGAGGTTCCAGGAAAGTCTGGGAGGTCCATGGTAAAATTGGTGGTAGATACGCCAGAAAAGTCTGATGTAAACAGGCGGGCCTCGACTAGGTCTGTTCTAGATACGCCGGAGATCTCTTCACCTAGGAGGGCTACAAGATCTGTGGTGGAGGAATCAGTGGCTGAGACACCCGAGCATGCCACTGGGAAAGGTATGCCAGTGTTATATTGTATTGCAATTTTGGGCCGAAATGAAGCCCCATTCCCAATCTCAAAAAGTTTATATTTTTCCCAAATGCTGCCTAAAATAACCAATTGAAGGTTGCCTACAAAGGGAATAAAAGAGTTTGAATCTTTTTATCAAAACAACATTTCTATCTCAGTATAAAATGGTTTTAAACTTAGCCCTTAATTATGTCATAAATGATTACAAGATGTAAATGGCTTTACAAGTATCAAGGCATATTTTGTTTAGTATAAGTATTTCCTTATTTCCTAACAACAGCTGGCAAGAAAGCTGCCGAATCTAGACTCTCCCTGAACACTCGCCATGCGGCGGGAAGTAAGTCAGCTACGCCGAATTCTATGCCAAAATCAGACACAGCCAGTAGCAGATCCGCCAAAACCCTGACACCATCTTTGGACACCAGTCGTAGCACGCGAGCGGCCCAAAAATCAGTACCAACCCCAACCCCTGCTGGTTCCAGTAGTAGACCAGTCAAGAAAGACGGGCCTAAGAACGCATCTCAGGCAGAAAATACTAAGAAACCAGTCAAGCGTGGAATCCCGTCATCCGCGAGTTCCCAATCTGATTCGTCACCGGAGAAACGGGTTGCCAAGTCAACCAGGGTCGCCGCTTCAAAGAAGGCTTCAAGCTCTGAGAGTGCTACTCTCAACTCGCCGAATAATCGCCAAAATGGTACGGCATGAAAATGTGGAAAATTGCTGAACTTTTTGAGGAAACTCATATAAAATAATTTTGATAAGTAACGTTCTCCATCATTATTTCTTTTATTAAACAACTCTTGCTGACACTATAAAGTATAAATTTCTTTGCATGTAACCTTAATATGATTGATAATTTTCAAATAGACAACAATATATTGAAAAGTATTTCTTTAATCTACAAAGCATTCTCCCTTCAAACTTAACCAAATATTGATGCAGCATTCCTAACAGTGGCCTGTTCTGACAAAACTGGGCAAAATGCTTGTGCGTAAAGTGTCATCCCAGATTAGCCTGTGCAGTCCGCACAGGCTAATCCGGGACGACACTTTCCGCCTAAACTAGATTTTCGCTAAGATGAGACATCATTTAAACCAAAAATTCCATAAAAGCGGAAATTTTCGTCCTTTATTAGCCTGTGCGGACTGCACAGGCTAATCTAGGATGACAATTTACGCACAAATATTTTGCCCAGTTTTGCCCAGAACACGACACAACAGACAACTGCTTGCCCCAATGCATATCACCACATGTTCTTCATTATGTACCAGTTGTTGTGGCCAAGTCAGCGCCTGTTGAACGCAAGGCTTCGTCCACAAGACCTTCGTCCCAGACTGATGAAGATGATGAGGAGACGATTGTCCGTAAAGCGAAACCCTCACGCCGCAGTGCTAATGGTGAGGCCTTACTTCATATTGCAGGGCTTTTTTCCTTCTTTAGCAAGGGCCTTATATGAGCCTATTCCCAAGGGAAAGGCACCTTCCCGCAAAAGAAAGGCCCCTTCCCCTAAGCGAATTTCTTTAAAATGATGCAATTTTCCCAAAATTTTGAGCTTAATTTGGGAAATTTCTCCCCCTTTTACAGTTTTGTATGAAAAAAAATTCCAGGCCAGACTCTTTTTCCCCAAATAAGAAAAAAAGCCATGTACTGTGAGACTCTGTTTTGACTTAATTGCGCAACGTTGTTGCCTTATTAACCTCCCTCAGAGGAGAACATTCTTCTTCCTATGTCAGATAAAAATATGGGCCTGCCCTCGTTTTGGAAAAACTGAGCTGAATGCATGTGCAAGAAATATTGTCCCAGATTAGTCTGTGCACAGGTCAATGTGGGACAACACTTTCTCCTTAACTGAATTTTCACCAAGAAGAGACGTAATTTAAAACAAAAAAAATACCATTCAAGTGTTATCCCTTATTTGCCTGAACGGACTGCACCGGCTAATCTGGGACGACTTTTTACGCCCATATATTCAGCCGAGTTTTCCCAGTTCTTACGCTGCTCATAAATAAATGGAGATAATGATTGAATTTGATTATTCAATGGTGTGGTTTGTCCAAGTTTCAGCTGATTTCCACTATTTTAATGCCAAACTAGTTTTAAATAATCATTCTTTACTTTGCTGGATCTGTTTCTAAATGAATAGATTAGGTGACCCTTGTAAGAGTTTGGTATTTTTGTTCCCCGAGAAAGTATCAAAATCACATCTTTTGTATTATTGTACTAATGCTACTTTGTTCAGATGCACTTAACACGCTAAATTTCATGGGCAATTAACAGAATTTTGGTTAATAGACTCAATAATTGTTATGAATTATGATCACATAACCCACAAATGGCATGTCAGTAAGATTGCTCCTGCCACCCACAAAACTCTTCAATTAAATACTGTAGCATTTATTAGCAGGAGAATGTCATGCCATCCATGTTTTGAGCTTCTTTTTTTTCAGTATTTTCCTTTCTACAACTCAGTAAACATAAGCTAGGTATTGCAACAACCATGATGTGATGATATGATACATTCCCACTCATCACAATTATTATCATTTAAAGTACAAATCCTCTTAAAAAAGTATATGATATATAGTCAAATAGAAATTGTTTGGATTAGTTTTGATAATTGGTTTGGTACATTCATCAATCTATGCATCAAAATAATCATTCTTATTTTCGTGTTTTCAGCGTCTGCCTCGGCATCTGTTCTGGTGTCCCCTCCCCCCTCCGCGACACGAGTCACCCGGGCAACTCTGTCCCAGTCAAGCACGCAGTCCCCAAGGTCACCAGGGCGTGGTGGGGTCAAGGTCACAGCCCAGGGGTCAAGGTCGAGCAGTCAAAGTCAGGAGACGCCGGCAGCCGGACGTAGCATGAGAGGTTTGATAATCTGAGCCTCGTTCTGGGAAAACTGGGTTTGATGCATGTGCGTTATATGTCATCCCTGATTAGCCTGTGCGCATTAGCCTGTGCACACAGGCTAATCAGGAATGACAATTTGCATCTAAACTATACTTTTGTTTTAAAGAGACCTCCATAAAACGAAAAATTCCTTAAAAGCGGAAAGGGTCCTCCCTGATTAGCCTGTGCACAGACTAATCAGAGAAGACACTTTAAGCACATGCATTAAGCCCAGTTTTCCCAGAACGAAGGTGATTTTGACATATGATGTAGGACAAGGAGTTAAATACACAAATAGTCTTTAAGGAACTAACCTTATTTGGAACACTGACTTCATAAGGTGTTACAAGTTATAACCCGCAATAATTCCAAACAAACAGCGATAAGTTGAACAGTTTTCATCCAATTTTAATAAAAATTGAAATTTTGGCTTTAGATTGGTTTTAGCATATAATGGACATTAATATATTACAATCAGCACTTATTTAGTTTAAATTGATTTATTTTAGCTCGATTAATGCAAAAGACTTATTTGGGTGATCCAAAAAAAAGACTTGAAACGGAAAATTCCATCAAAGTGGATAGTGTTGCCCCTGATTAGCCTGTAAAGACTGCACAGGCTAATCTGGGACGACACTTCATGCACATGCATTAAGTCCAGTTTTTCCAGACCACGGCTATTATTTTTCAGGTAGTGGAGACATGGGTAGCCCTCCCAGCAGTTCCCTGTCTCTGATCTCCACCCTGGCGTCACAGTCTACTGGCTCCCAGTCTGCTACCGGTACCCAGTCTTCCACCGCGTCTCGTGCCTCCAGAAAACCATCTTCCGCCCAGAGGTAGGCAGGGAACCATAGCAATAAACGGGGCTCAAAGCAATGAAAATCTTTGGTTTATGTTGGGTGTATTCATTAGTATGAAACCACATTGCTTATAACTATGAACAGTCTGCTGTTCATCATTTAGTGTAATTATTAGTATACAACTGAACTGCACGGTTAACAACCATGAACAGTCTGATGCATATTCTTTGGTGTAATCTTCGGTTTGGAACCAACTGCTAAATTTTGTTATTTTATTGGTACACACTATTTCATGATTCCCAACTTGGATTTGCATTTCCTATGTTTTTAAACTTTTACTAATTATGGGAATTATTTTCATTCCAAAAGGGATATATATAATCTGTATTTCATAGGAAGAACGGGTTCTTTCTTTGGACATTGTTTGCATTTTATTTTGTGCCTTGTTAAATATGGTACTGTTCTAATACTATTTTGTTCTCTAGTCATGGCATGAAAACAATAGTATTATTATACGATTTACGAGTTATTTATGTTTTTTCAGTGGCGTTATATCACCAGCAAGTTCAACGAGGTCAGGCAAGGCTGTGGGGGTCACCAAAGGGTCAAGGTCAACAGTGCAGAAAACAACGACCTTGACCAGGAACAGTAAGCTGAAAAGGTGAAGGCTGCATTTTTATGTGGAAGGGATTCAAATGGGGTTTTTGTGTGAGTTAGGGACCATCAACCTGAAATTGTCATGGACAAAATGAAAATTTCAGAAGTCAAAATAATTTAAGGAAAGGATTTCAAATGTTTGTTTTTGTGAGTTGGTGATCACAAACTTAAAAGCTTCATGATCAAACTGAAAATTTCAGAAGTCAAAATACTTTTCATTCAGTTTTGTTTCATTTTTTTTTTATGCCCCCTTCTTCGAAGAAGAGGGGGTATATTGTTTTTGGCCTGTCTGTCATTGTATGACAGTGTCTGTATCTCATGGAGCTGCACATTTTGAGTGGTGAAAGGTCAAGGTCATCCTTCAAGGTCAAAGGTCAAATATAGTGTCAAAATCGCTCAAAAGGGGGCATTGTGTTTCTGACAAACACATCTCTTGTTTAATAAATGTTAATGTTTGTTGATATAGGTTAATAACATTTAGTGTCTGCATGATTCTAATCTAAGATGCATTAAATAGATATTAGTACATTGCTCCAGCTGGCAAAAATACAAAAATTGATACTGGCAGTATTAAGTGTGCAATGGAAAATATTTTAATTATTGAATTATACAAAAACTTTTTGTTCAACTTCAGTTTAACTGGTACATATACATCATATAGATACATGTACTGATATCCATTTATACATTATGTTTAACACCTTGCAAAAAAAGAGCACTCGTAAAAGTGCCCTTGTCTTAAAATGTCCCCCTGCCCTTTGTGACTAATGTCTTGAGCACTGTTAGTATCAACAATGTTATGACAAGAAATGTTTACCCATTTGTGGATGTAGTGCAAATTCAATCAGTAAAGCGCGTTCTTCATGAAGGACCATAATAAATAGCAAAAATAAATTTCACATCCGAATACAACTTAAGCTTTTACTTCTTTTTCTTATCTTAAACCTCATGAAGGAAGTAAAGTTTCATGAATAAGATAAACAGAATAAACCTTGATCTTTGCGCATATACTATTGAATTTCTTAACCACCCTTTTCCGTCCACTTTTCAGGCCTACCAAGAAGTAGATGAGTGCCTTGCATCACTATTCTCCAGAGTAGATCGTCCTTTAGGAATTGATTATCATCTTTGACCGATGGAAAAAAATGTTGGTGGTTCAGGGCAGCATTGTACACCTTATTTTGGCCGTGTATCTGATGACACCATGAAGCGATTTTATTTAAAAAAATGATTATTATATTGTTATTAACATTAAAACTATTTATTCGTAAAGTGTTCTGAAGCACCCAGTAAATGGTGTTAGGTATTGGCCCATTTCTTGTAATGTTTCTGAAATCGCATGGGCACTTCAACTGTCGAGAAGAAAATTTTATTTTTTTGTCCATTTGTCACGTCTTTGTGTCCTAGACAATTTCTGAACATGATAAATGAGCGTTATTTTTATCATAATTATTGTTTACAAAACCTTTGAAAGAAATTGTCATATTATTCTGTATTTTTGGTATACAATTGTGTTTTATTTATTGGTTCATGAAAAATTGTTTCGGGAAGACCTTGAGTTGAAAAATAGTTTTGTTTGGACAAGTGTCTGGCTTGGCATGTGAACAAATAATTAAGTCAACAAACTTTGCCATGGGCAAGTAAACAATTTTGATAATGTCCACACGCCAGATGACGGATGAACTTAGTTTTATTTATCTATTGTATTTATCACGTTTTGAATGTGTGCATATATTATGTGTTTATATTTTTGAACTATGAACATGCACATATTTAAGGTATTCTCTTGTTCCACACACACAATTTAACAAGTAACATGGATATATGATACAAGTTCCATAACTAACATTGTACAAAGGATTATACGGTTATCTGTTTGTATGTTTTTTTAGATTGGACAAAAGTTTCTTAAGTGTAATTATGCTCACAGAGAAATTAAAGAAAATTTTAGAAAAATTCATTGAGCAGTGGTTGATTTCTTAATTGCGAAGACATTGTCGTAGTCATTTATGAATATTATAGAATTTTGCGATGATAAAGGTAGAACCCTTTACATGTGTTTCTAACTTTATTTATAAAGAATACAGTTTACTTGAACCTTGCTCTTGCCATTAATCTTATGTTTAAACGTTGATACATTTGTTAATTTTTGTAAAACATTTGCAGTATATTGTGTGTCATTAAACAATTGTGTTAAATGATTTTCTCAAAAAACATGTAAATAAATTATATATTGCTAATAAAACACTGTAAATGATATTGTGTTATATTATTCAAACGGAAACTAAAACTCAAAGAAATGCGTTTGTCTGTGTTTCTAGTTGAAACATGTGGACAGTTTTGGCAGAGATCTATATACTTATATTTATTGAATGTTTATTAACCCTTTGAGCGCTGGAACCGGATTTTGAAGGCCTTTGCAAACAGTTTGGATCCAGATGAGACGCCACAGAACGTGGCGTCTCATCAGGATCCAAACTGTTTGCTATTCTGATAGTATTCTTGGAAAAAAAATCGAAGAAAATGCTAATTTTAGAAATTAAGCAGACAACATTTTAGCAGACGACAAATTTCCCAGCATGCAAAGGGTTAACCTGGCTTTCACCGAAGTTCAAAATCCTGTTAATTAGATTGATTTCGTAGGCGGGCGGTGTCAAACAGGTGGTTTCCGGCCAATAGCTTGTTTAACTTGACCAATCTTATTGAAACTTTAACAGACCTACTTTAGACGAAAATTTCCAAACATGCAGAAAGTGTCCTCCCTAATTAGCCTAAGCGAACTGCACAGGCTAATATGGGACGACACTTAACGCACATGCCGAGGTTTGTTTACATTCACCGGATGCAGCGTTGTTTATTGCAAAACAGGACACAAATATGTATGAATTTCACTTCCGAGTTTTGTATGTGCTGATGATACATACATTTCATACACAATTTGAACGGGTTATTGATGTGAACGCACGAAGGCCGAAGGAACATTGAAAAAAATGATGTAAACGCACAGATAACATTTTGCATACTATTTAAACGGTTGACAACCAAACATTTCATACACAATTTGAACGGGTTATTGCTGTGAACGTTCAAAGGCATTGAACATTGAAAAAAGCTTTTGATATGAAAGCACAGAGAACATCGAAATAAGTTCTGCGCCACTCTGCGCATATACGTGAACATCAACGTTTTTGCTTATTAAACGTTAGACACATTTTTCCTTGGTATAAATATAAAATTCAAAATAAAACTATCAATTCTTATACATATTTGGTGTTATAGCCCTTTGCTCTTTATAAATAGATCAAGTTTCATTTGAATCCAATCAAAACTGTTCTAATTATGATTAAAAATAGCAAAGGGCAATAACTCAAAAAAAAACATTAAAAAGGAGTAATAAACTTGTTCCCGCAACGCCAATGTCATCCACCAATATATATAATTGTATTTGAATCCCTTCA
>VMBQ01013593.1:0-16641 GCA_007657795.1 Dreissena rostriformis | reverse complement strand
ACTACTACTACTACTTCTACTACTACTTCTACTACTATTGCTACTACTTCTGCTACTACTACAACTACTACTACTTCTACTACTGCCTCATACTGTTACTTCAACTACTTCTACTACTACTACTACTATTTAAATTTCAGTTACAAAAGATTATTCAAGGATTACAAGCAATGAAAAAAATGCCTGGATATTCGTCAGGCGAAACAGCAAACGTTATTGTAAAAAATCTTGTTGAAGACGCTGACCGTGTCGTGTTGGAGTATAAAACGGTGTCAGGGAATCTTGCTGCCAGACAACGAGTCATAGACACGGCGAAAGCAATAGAGACAGCTATTCAAATGAACAAACTCGAATTTAATAAAGTCATAAATGAAACCTATCAAAAAATTGCTGAAATGAATTTGAAAGTAGACAACATTAAAAACAAGGAAATGCCAAGAGTTACCGATCAAATATTAGTAAGAAAATAAGTTAAACTTATGTCTTCATTCGTTTGTTCGATCAGTCATTCAGTCATTATGTCAATCCTTTATTCAATCATTCTTTCATTCATGATTGCATTTGTTGATTTAGAAACTAACTAGCGAGGAAAATAACCTTAATATTGCTGTCGACCGGCTGCAAGAGCAAATTAAAAACTTACGACGAAGGGAAGATGAGGCATTAAACAGAAGCTTTTTCGGGATAATGGTGATGGCAGTAGCAAGAGCTATAAATACGGTTACATGTAGGTATGGGTGTACGTCGCGTACACAACATTACTTTGTTTTTACGTAGTTTTCTTCTTAACGTACAGGTATTCATAACAACAATTGTAACAGAACACTCAATTCATAGATCAAACCTGATAATAAATAAGCTTCAGGCAATGCTTATACAAATTCTTTTTCAGCTTCTTAGCTACATTATTTAATCCATGTAACAGTGAGTGTGTTATATTTCTAAATTCAGACCACAAATAATGTACGTAATATAAATGCATTATGTAACTGATATGTTATATAATATTAATAGTTGAGCTAGTATCAGTCTGTAAAAAACAAAACATTTGTTGATTAACAGTTGGATTGACAGACATACTATCAACTATTGGAGGGGCGTTGGCTGGTATTGATTTAAACAGTGTCAGCGAATGTCAAGACGGACAGCGACGTGCAAACGAGAAAATAGGGGAAATTAAAGTGGAATTGACAAAATTGGAAACAGAGCGAAATCGTTGGGAAAATGAACTACTTGCACTGATGCAAGCAAAAATTATTTCTACAACATCAATTCGTAAGTATAAAAAATTATGTTTTTTTTTGTGATCGATTTGAAAGAGATAGTGTCCGAAATAAATAAGCTTCATGTGCATGCACAATAATTTAAATGATGTTAATACAGGTGCAAATAAAAAAAGCGTGTCTTTATTAGCATACTTTATGGTTCAGCGATCCAGAAATGTTTTGGTTTATACTTATATGTATATGTGTTTGCTTTATAGTTTGGCTTATAATATATATTTTATCTGTAACGAAACAATGACCATAGGCCATCACCCTTTCTCAATGCATGAAGTCAGTACTGTTGTATATAAGCATAAGAGTATAATTAAAACGGTTACAATTTTCGTAAGCGTGAATAGTTATTGTTCACATTTCTAATTTTTCTATTTAGTTTTTTTTTTCAGTTTAAATGTAATTTGTTGAACACTCGCGCAATAACTTTTTTTTTCTTGTGATGTATAGTTCAACATTACACAAAGCAGGTCGTACTTATTTCAAATGTTAATAATATATTTATTTAATCATGGAATCGTGTTCTCCTGCCAGTTAATATTTCTTAAAACAAGAATGAACTCAAATTAATCTATTAATCACTAAAAGTAGTTTAAATAGGGCAGTAATACTTTTCGATTCCATTACAATTAGCATACGCTTTCGAATTGAAATGCTACCTCTTTATATAGTCCAATATACTTCTTACTTCGTATATAGCCTATTCATAATTAATTTAGATTATTATTAAGGATAATTATATGAATATAAACAAATAGTGCAACCAAGTATTTAATAAGTGCACATATTATAAATACTTATGTAATGGGTATAATAGTTACAGTCATCGAGTTGTGTGTGTGTGACTCTTATATTTAAGAAAACATGGAAAACGTGAACAAGATACTAGATGAGCTGTTCCAGCAAATATCGGCTTTCGGCAGACTTGCAACTGAGCAGGTTAATTATACTTACGTTTGCCTGACATCAATATAGTTTAAAAGATCCGCGATGAAATTCGATTTAAATATGATTTACTTGTTAACGTATCGGTTATTATGTAAGGCTTTATGCAGCCACACACCTATTTACTTCGGTAAGTACAAATCTTACGTCAAAATGCAATTATAAATCTTTTCTGTTTAAGGTTGTTTAGGTCGAGAGAAAAAAAACAAGCTACCAACATTCTTCATTCTTGCAGACCAACGCAAGTTTCTTTTCATACTCAAAAACATTGATATTTTCTTAATATTGCTTTATGTGATACATGATATCTAAATATTTGTGAGTGAAATGTCTGTTAAAAATATCCGTTCTATATTCAACATTATCGCACTGAGTTTAAACTACGTAAATCATAGACAAAATTTTAAATTATTATTTCGAGTACCACTGTTACCACACACTGACGAATCACTTGGCATACTTTTAAATTGAGATTTCTACTAGTGTTGTTTTAATTTTTTTTAACACTTACTTCAGTCGGTAAATTCAAAGAGACTTGCTTACCGATAGGGACATTTTTAAAATGGGTAATCAAATGTCTTAACCACCTACAATGTCGAGCTCCATTATTATTACAAGAAAGGAATTTAAGCAAGTTTGTCTATGACGTGATAAAAACCGGGATTAAAAGGATATCATCGGACCCTATCGGCTATCCGAACTGATAATACTTGTTACTGGTTAATTTATTAATTACAGCTATCCATGTATTGTATCAATTTCAAAAACATATTTTTTAAACGAATATGAGCCTTCACCGTGATTATCATTTTGCTCCCAGGTGTTAAGTTTTTATTTTTTAAATCTGAGACAAAATGTTCAAAATTTGTCATTTTCAAGTCTGTGAATAAGTCTTTTTAAGTGCATTATGTAGAGATACGTTAACATGTTCTTATTTTCCTTTTTTTTCCGTCAAAGACAGTACATCGCGCTCAAGGTATATGTAATGTACACTATCTGTAAACATTCGAGTGCGCAGTGACAAACATTCTGCATTACAAAAATACACACAAATAGTGCATTGAATCAACAAAGCTTGATACAATATATAGATAATTATATATCGGATCTGGATGTAGCTATGACATTTCTTCTTTAGTGTTGTATATATTTTCTGTTGTGCAAACTCAGACCCTTATTTGACCTTTTGTGTACAAAAATTGTTTAATTTGAAACGTTATATTATAAAAAAATAAGGCATGGTTTCGTGTTTCTAAAAACAAAGACTGAATTTGGATGTTTTTTTTTCTTGTTTGTACATTTATGGTTGAATGTTTTATAAAATTAAGGAGTCGGGTTCTTTTTTATGTTGGAATATTGTCCAATAATTTTCACTTTATAAAAAATAAAGTTTAAGTATGTGACTTAGGTGAGCAGACATGTAAATAACATATGAATACATACTGGTATATAAACATGATAATATACTATTCAGAATTGTGGTGTTATACATGACGTTATTTTTTATTTTTAAAATATATTATTGGCCATTTGACATTTTTTAAATATCAATTCATCTAACACATTTATTTTCCATATTTGTTGAGTAACAAAATAACTTTTATTTCTTCTATATCTGTACACGGATATTTAACAAAAAGAAAAACACGAAACGTGTGTAATTTTTAACATCAAACAGTTGTGCCATTAATGTAAAGAAAGGCAATGCAGACCTTTTATTCACGTTGCAGTGTACTAGTGGCTATGTAACTATGAGGGATGTTTACTTTACAAGAGGCACATCGACAATTTCTCCTCGAAATATAACATTAATGCATAAGTCTACTTTTAACACATGTATTAATATAGCTGCAATAATGTATTATCATGCAATATATTATTTACAATGTATGTAAAGTATTCCAAAACAAGTATTTTGTATTTCTTTATTGTAGGGAGAAAAGTGTGTGTAGTATTTTAATTATTGAGGCTGTCAAATACACTTTAACTTGTAATATATCAAGACAGAAGCAATCGATTTGTTTGCAAAGAAATGTTTTTCTATGCACAATAAATTGATGTAAATAGAAATCTTTCATATTATGTAACATACATAATCATGTTTAAAATAATAACTGTATATACATTAACAATATCTGTAATATCAATACATATTAACCTAAATCATGTAGGCGGTCAAGCTTTTTTTTTACAAATTAAGGTTAACCTACAGGTACACAACAAGCACAATTGTGTATTTCGTTGGACACATTGCCTGCATGCTTTGATATATGCGTGAAGTAAGTATAGTGTTTGCACAGTGTAAAACGGATTTAAAAGCTGAGAAAATATAAAGAAGTATTTATCATTCAGTCCATCTCGGTTTTCTTTAAGATAACAACCATGTTATGCAGAGTGTGAACTCATTTCTACAAACACCAACTATTTTAAGAAACAATAAAACCGATAAAAAAAGAACGTGACTTTATTGATGCAAGAACGCAATTTAAACATGTTTTAGAAAATTAAAATTTGAAATTATAACTAAAACATGATAATAGGCAAGATGAAAAAATTCTTAACAATATTGTAAAATGCTGAAAAACGAAGCAGGTTTGCATCGAATATAACACTAGACCCTTCTAAACCATATTGTGAGTGCATTAATAATCCAGGCAGCACATTGTTTCACACCTTCTGACGATGTTTTTGACCGATATTAAATTTATGAATTTTTAATTATGTTTAAAGAATTAAAATGTTCAATATCGATTAGCGACATTATAAAGACTTTTAATGAAACTTGTCTTGGTAAAAGTGCAGGGTCTGTTTGTATATAAAGGATTTTTTTTTCAGAGAAAAGACGTTTTTTACGCCGTATTTACATACACTATTTAATATATTTTTACAATGAGATGTTTTCCATCTTTATTGTATAAGGGTTACGTAATACCATTACATAAAAAGGGCAGTATAAACACAATAATTACAGAGGTATTACCTTTTAAGTACTTTTGGAGAACGTTATACAAAAAATTTCAAAAACACCTTTACTGATTGGACCGAACGATATTATGTATACATTGAAGCACACGCCGGATTTCGCTCGTAAATGAGTGTCGTTTATTTTCTATTGCACGGCTTATAAACTAAATGATCTAAATACAGGTAAAATATTATATTTTATAAGTTAATTGTATTGGGTATTCGTATTCTTAGTGTAATGCAATCAATGTATAAGCAAGACATTAAATAAAAAGTTAAACATGGGAATACGTTAGAATGTATGTTTGGTATCAGGCGGAGTGAATGTTTATCGCCATTTTTGGTTATAATGTATCTTAATTTTCGTTTACTTGAAATGTGTAAATTATATCGATGTTATATATTTTCTTTAAATGTTTCTCTTACTGTACGCCAATTTTATTGGTTCATTTGCAATATTGCAAACAAATACTTGCCGTCAAAATATGCTCTCAGAACGATTTCGTATACGGTAAACTTGGACGTGAAAACTATCAATACAGGAGATATACTAATATAATTGAATACTGTATACAACTTAACCAAAATATGTATTTGTCTATGTTAAATGATAGTTTTAAGTATCCAAACAAGAACAATTGGTGCACAGTATAAAAAGATCTACTATGATATTTATGTTTTTATGATGCTTGGAAAAGAAAATATTTTCATATCAGCCTTAAGTCAAAGATTGAACCACCCGTTTCTTCAGAATTGGAATGAGAGACTTCAAATTGCTAGCATGACACATTTTGATAATGATATATATGCTTTTAAATTTCAACAGTACCTGAATATATATTTATGACATGTTAAACAGTATCGATTACGTTTATCAAAATTATGCATGTCATCACATACATTATATATTGAGGCAGGTACATGGGTAAGACCTACTTCAATTCCATTAGATCAAAGAAAGTGTGTGTTTTTTTTTGTAAAAAAACTTGAAGATAAATGTCATTTTATTCTGGATTCTAAATTATATACGGACCGGAGATCAACATATATAGTATTACAGTTAAAGACCAAATATGTGCACATTTATCGATCTTCTTTCATCAATGGATTATTAATACCATATTTGGGTTGTCATATTAATCATTCTTTTCAGGTTTGATCGCGTAACACCTTTGTATCATCAATTTAATGTATTTGTATTATGATGTGTTTTGTACCGCATATATTTTGTTGTTACTTTAATTGTATTTCTTACGTACCGCTTATATATTGTTGTTGCTGTGAGTAATACTTCTACAATTGTATCAATCAAGATGTTAAAAATCTAATGTTATCATATAAAATGTAGTGTAAAAAGTTTTTTTCTTGTTTCGTCTAGAATGTGTCGCCTTCACCAGAATATAAAGATGTTATTGCCATAAAGAATAGTATGATACATTTAATGTAAATTGTTCAAAAAGCAAGGTTTAAGGTATATTAGAAGTATAAATAATTAGTATGGTAAGAATAAGAAACGTTTCTTCATCTGTATTTCATTTCTCCAACGTAGAAACCTTACTTCTTCACCGGATTGCATATGTGGTACCATTGAAACTCCGTCTCACTTTTTGATTCACTGTCCAAGGTATCAGAACATACGACAACATTGTTTTACTTATCTTCCATGCGCAACAACCGTTAATAACCTTCTTAATGGTGATGAACATCTGACCTATCAGGAAAACACTATATTATTTCTTCGCGTCCAGACGTTTATTGAAGCAACTAAACGTTTTGACTCGTAGAACGATGCTGCTGTGGACTTTGACCCGACCCTAGTAGGGGCCTCTGTGACACTAAGCCTCAGTACCTTCTTAATAAACTATCCCTTTTGTTTGTATACCATATATCCACACTACCATGACTCCGTTTTAACTTTGAACTCGATCCAATCACAATCCTAACATTTACGTGAGCGAATCCATGTTCTTGTGGACGCCTAAATGCAAAACATATATGAGTCAACTCCACCATGGAAAAGAATTTATATAAGCTTTATGCTTGTTTTCTTATCCATGAATTTATACTTTGCAACAATGTATGGAATTATATGATTACGAAATGAATTAAACTGAATAAAAAACAACAATAATATGTGCAAGGAGAAGGTGAATAAGCATAATCATGTAAAAAGTAATGAATCATGCGAAAAGTGTTAATACGCAAAATAAACAGTGATTTTCCTTGATTTTAAACGGCTGCTGTTAACATGGTGGCAATGCGCTTAAATTGAAAAGGGACTTAAAACCGCAAACGGTACAAACCTTGAGTTTTAATGAAGTACACATATTAGTACACGTACACTTAACAAACATAAAAATACACGTATTTATATAATGAAAAAATGAATATAAATAATATATAACAATACAAGAAATGCCTGTCTGTTCATTTGAGCACAAACGACTATTGTAAACAAAACATTTTACTAAATATCTATGTATGCAATTTAATATGTGGTCTTGTTTCATAATATTGCATTTTTTTTTAAATTTTAAGATGTTCAAATGTATTAAAGTTCTGTTTCTAAATAGATCTACTTTTTATGACATTTTGTTAAATGTAACATGCAATCCACACAACCATCGGTCCTAACTAAAATTTAAGTCCAGCTGTTATTCTTCTCAACATTATGCTAGTAATTGTATTATCTATCACGGCACTCAGTTTAACAAAAATATCATAGACACGAGCAACTATCTTAGCTTGGTAATAATGATGACTAACTCGTCTGTTTAAAAAGCGTTACAACCAGGCAATTATCTTCATTCGATGTTTAAAAAAGCTCTAGTGGACTCCCGCAATAAAACGCAAGTATGTTATTAACACAATATTTGATACTATTTCATCTTAATATGTATTCGTTTTGACTTATTCTGTTGGTGAAATGGATTGTCTGCTCTAGGATTAAGCATTCGCATTGAGAATATACAAAAACTTTGGATTTTAAAGACACGTCAAAAAGAAGTTTAAAATGCAGTCGATTTGATCGATATACTAACACGTTTTAATTGACAAAAGAATAATAACATATTGCATTTTTTTCTTCGAAACAAATCGATTCTTAGAATCTCTCTTTTTTGAACATTTGGACGACAAGATAACACGTATTTATACATGTACAATAGCATTAGAGTTTGAAACAAATAATCAATAGTGCTCGTGTCGTATAAGTGATGTCCGCAGTGTTCTTTATCATTCAGTACTGTAAGATAATGAATTTGAATATTTCCTTATCCCGGATCGCATTTAAAAGACATTTACTATTAATCATGCAAATAACAACAACTAATATATTACTAATTTTCGGATGTTATAACTATTAAAAAAGGTTATTCAAACAACGCTACACTACATTCAAACAACGGAAAAAGAAAAAAAGAGGGCCATGATGGACCTAGATTGCTCACCTAAACCTGACTTGGAACATGTAATTACAAGTTTTTTTTTCAAGCTTAGACCTGGTGACCACCATTTTGACCCCATATGACCCAAATGTTAAACTGTGTCTAAATATTGCGCTCATTGCCTTGTATCATCATTTTTGAATCAAACATTATGGGCACTTGAGTGTTAACAAGGTTTTTGTAAGATTTGGACCTCGTGACCAAGATTTGGACCCCACATGACCCAATGTCAAACTTTGCCTCATATATCATATAGATATCATGAAGAAAAACATCCTGGTCAAGTATCATTATTACTGGACCAAAACTATGGCCTCTAGTGTGTTAACAAGTTTTTTGTACGATTAGACCCCATGACCTAGATTTTGTCCCCAAATTACCAAACGTCAAACTTGGCCTAGATATTGTCCAGACAAACATCCTGGTCAAGTTTCATCATTATTGAACCAAAACTCTGGCGTATGGAGTGTTTACGAGGTTTTTGTAAGATTTGACCTGGTGACCTATATTTTGACCCCTGATGACCCAACATCAAACTTTGCTTACAAAATGAATATTATGACCAAGATTCATAAAATCTGAAACAAAATTTTGACCTCTAGAGTGTTTACAAGGATTTTGTATAATATAATGAAAATTTTGACAATCTAAGGGAAATAATTCTGGCATTTATTATGGGATTTTGCTCATTATCAAACTTGACTGAGATCTTGTGGCCATATAGCTTCTCAGCAACTTTGATAAAGAATTCTTAAGAAATGTGAATGCTAGAGTGTTTACAAACCAAATGTCGACGGACGGACGGACGACGGACAAAAACCGATCCTAAAACCTAAAACCAATTAAAAACCAATGTCTTGACTAAGTTTCACAATGATAAGGCAAAAAATGTGCGTCTAGAGTGTTCACAAAGTTTCTCTAAAGTCATATAAGGAAAACTGCCCCACCTCACTGGCGGCCATATTTTTTTACCGATCGGGACCATTTTAGAACCCATCTGAGATATAAATAAAACCAATGTTTTCACCAAGTTTCACATAGTTAATAGGTTATAGGAAAAAGATGTTCAACTTTGTGAAGATAGCATGAAACTTTCTATATCAGCATTTTAAGGTATGCTAAATTCAATTAGATGTGATGACACGCGATTGGATAACTCTATATGCCCTAAAATGAGGCTCCAAAAGGGGGCCCATTTTTCATTTTGGGGTAACAGGATAGAAAACAAAAACAATAAATATTTTTTTCATTATCTATTGTTTGTTTATCTCAAAGTGAATCAATTTTTAATATATCAAACATGTTTATATAACGAAGATTACAGTAAAATTACAAAATGATGCCCTAACAGGGGGGAAATTCTAAAATAATGGTTTACATAGACATTTAATGCATAACAATGTCCACTAATTGAGCTTAAATAGAATATTTAACTAAGTTGATCTGAATAAATTTTCTACAACTTTTTAAATGCAAAACTAAACAAATCATCCGCAAAAATACATGAGGCCCCTAATGGGGAACACTAATTTAAAATATTAAAAGTAATTCCTCTCTGGTAATGCAAATAATGTTGATTCACTGGACCAATAGAAAATCTTAAAATAATAAATCATTTTTTGCATTATTAATATCTCCTAATATCTCAAACAAATATTACATATTTAATTATTAACGTTAAAGCCATATATGAGGCCCTACATGGGAACATTCTAATAATTGTTTAGTGTATATCAGCTTCAATAACGAGTATCAGCTTCAATACTGAGTATGAGTAAAATGAGAGCATGATTAAGCCAAACAATACATAATATTATTTTTTTTCATAACTATTCACAAACTTCAGTTCATATCAAATGCACGAAACAACATATAATAATTATATTTCAATTACAAACAAACTAACTAACAAATAAACTTGATCAAGTCTAAACAACGTCAGTGTTGAATATGTTATCTTAATTCTGTTGGGTTCTCGTAAGATTCGACAGTAGTTATTGTCTCCTAAACAATGATAATTCAATAGTCTGTTCATGTATGGTTAATGCATAATTATACACAACTAAAATGATCAGTAGATNACTGGAATTCAATGAAGCTTTATGGGAAGCTTAACTACCTTGAGGAGGTGCGCATGTTATTAGTGGGTTCTGGTTAGATGATTTATTTAGAGAGTTATGGCCCTTTGAAATTTTTAAGTTGCTAAACCATCCATCGTATTATTTTGTCCAAAGTTATGCCCCTCAAGACGTTTCCTTTTATCTGGATATATAGTGCAATATTGTGACAAAAAAAAACTTTGGGGAGCATCACCCGTCTCCGACGGTTTCTTGTCTTATAACAACTACACAAGGCAAATGGGTATCACAATTTGAACTGTTTGTTGCGAGGCTGTTAAATTGCAACTTAGGAATATCTTGCTCATTCAATCTAACACTTGGCTTTTGAGACTAATTTATTGTGATATTTAGTCGCGAAGAATTTTACTCTGCGGGTTAAAGATACATTTTTGTTTAAGCGTATTTTGAGTTGGCGAAAGTGGTGTTCCAATAGATTAAAACACTTACAAAATATATGTTTAGGTTTTTGACAACAACCCAATATTAAAAATCAACGACATTTGATGTCACCGAAATTATGACATCACACTATAGCTTTTGAGGAAAGAATGCTTGTAGAGTACCATTGCGTTTTCAACAAATAATGAGAAATTAAAAAGTTGAATCTCTAGATGGAGAACAGTTCTAGCTTGAACTACATTTTTGTCCTCAATTGTTTCAGTACTTGATGATAATAAATGTGTAGGGAGTTCATCTGAGAAAAAAATACTTGATAAAAGAAGCACTTGTTTTGTACATTAGTGACTGGAATATTTCATTAGTGACTGAAATTTTTATAGTTATTTCTTCATGAAATGTTTTTGCTTTTTTATGCCCCCTTTGAAGAAGAAGGGGCATATTGTTGTCATTCTGTCCCAAAACTTTAATCTTGGTCATAACTTTTGCAATATTGAAGATATCAACTTGATTATCGGCATGCATGTGTATCTCATAGACCTGCAAATTTTCAGTGGTGAAAGGTAAAGGTCATCCTTCAAGGTCAAAGGTCAAATATATGGGTCAAAATCGCTCAAAAGGGGGCATAGTGTTTCTCAAATACATCACTTGTTTAATTTCACTGTTTCTTCTCTTTAAAAAGGTGAGAAAAACAGTTTGAACATCACAGCACGCTAACAACTTTAGCTGTTTGATTGCTTATAGTGTTGGCTTGAATCTACTCAAGTCAGTATTTATCAGTAATACTAGGTTAATATTATTAGATTTATTTGGCAAGGCGTTGAAAACAAGGCCAAGATCTCACACATATTTATAAAATAAATAGTCTGTTTAACCCTTTGAGCGCTGGAACCGGATTTTGAAGGCCTTTGCAAACAGTTTGGATCCAGATGAGACGCCACAGAACGTGGCGTCTCATCAGGATCCAAATTTGCTATTCTGATAGTATTATTTGAAAAAAATCAAAGAAAATGCTTAATTTTAGAAATTCAGCAGACGACATTTTAGCAGACGACAAATTTCCCAGCATGCAAAGGGTTAAGCTTAAATTATAGCTTATGCTCACCTTTTTAGTACAACAATAGTATGCACAATTTCATTCAAGAAGGCCCAAAGATGATCACCTGAGACCCAAAAGGAACTAAACTATTCTGAGGTGGACTTCAGAAGAATAAAAGTAGTATATGAAACATTGATATTTCATTTTCTATAGGCACATTATTGTGAGACGCTTTTCATAATTGACAATATTTCCAACACAGAATGTGTATGTACATATTGAACCATTCGATTAATTAATGGGGAATAACTCCGTTAGTCAGAAGCTGGTGGTGTCTCCTGCAAAAAAAGGATGTATATACAAGGCTCAATAGGTCACTTGTGAATTATTTATAGATCATACGGAGAGATTCCAATTACAGCTACTAACATAAAATGTATATTTGATGAAAGGTCAAGTAAGGTTGCTATGAAACAGTTCTTCGTATTAAACTGAGTTTACTGTGATTTTAAGGAAAAATAAACACAACTATTCTAAATTTTCAGACCGGAACCATTTTCGAACTCGATTGAAACATAAGAAAAACCAGTTTTAGCAAGTTTCATGAACATTGGGCAAAAATGTAATATCTTCATTGATCTTGGCCCAGATATAATTAGAACACATGTTCTTAGCAAGTTGCATGATGGTTGAACTAAAAATGTGACTTATTGACTTTCAAAAAAGGTTTCATTACAGCCATATAAGGAAAACTGAAAACATTTAAAAACTCGGCCGAGATATAATTAAAACAAATGTTCTTACCAATTTTAGTGAAGATTCGACTATAATGTGTCTTGTAGAGTGTTAACAAGGTTTCACTAAAGCCAAATAAGGAAAACTGCCGCGTCCCGTGACGGCAATATTTTTCAACAGACAAGTACCATTTTCGAAATCGGCCAAGACACAACTAATGTTCTGACCATGTTAACAAGGTTTTACTATAGCCATTTAAGGAAATCTTCCCCGTCCCTGGCGACCATGTATGTGTTTCAAGAGGTCGGAAACATTTTCGAACTCAGCTGAGATATTACTAGTACAAATGTTCGTTCAAAGTTTTACGAACATTCGACTAAAAAGTGACTTATAGGGTGTTCACAAGGTTTTAATATAGTAATATAAGGATAACTTCCCCTCCCCCTGGTGGCCATGTTTTTCAACGAACAGGAACCATTTTTGAACTTGGCTGAGATATCATTAGAAGAAATGTTCTGATCAAGTTTCATTAAGATTGGACTATACATGTGACTCCTAAAGTGTTAACAAGCTTTTTCTTAAATTTAATCTACTAAATTTTATCTAGTGACCTAGTGTTTAACGTCACACGATTCACACAAACTAAGGGCTACAACCTCATACAAATTCTCTTTCAAAGACTTGTCAATATATTTTAATTCAAGTCATGCTTTGCTCAAGAAAATCCATGTATCATTATGTGGCGGTTCATTTGAAAATCGGCACTACTTGTAGAGTTGTGGTCCCCACACGCATGGAACTATAGATAAAAGTACGGAATACCGTTAGGGCCATCGTGGTTACACATTAAAATCAAGAGTGCGAGAACGCGATAGTACGATGGCGATAATACGATGACGACAGTGCGACAATACGATGGCGATAATGCGATAGTTCGATGGCGACAACGCGATAGTTCGATGACGACAGTGCGACAACTCGATGGCGACAATGCAATAGTCATATCGTACTGTCGCCATCGTATCATCGCATTGTCGCCATCGTACTATCGCATTGTCGCCATCGTTTTGTCGCACTGCCTTAATCGTATTGTCGCCATCGTACTATCGCACTGTCGCCATCGTATTGTCGCACTGTCGTCATCGTATTGTCGCACTGTAGTCATCGTATTATCGCATTGTCGCCATCATACTATCGCACTGTCGCCATCGTATTGTCGCACTGTCGTCATCGCACTGTCGCATTGTCGTCATCGTACTATCGCGTTCCCGCATGTTCGCTATCGCATTGTCGCCATCGTATTGTCGCACTGTCGTCATCGTATGTCGCATTGTCGCCATCCTACTATCGCGTTCTCGAATATGAATTTTGGAATCGAATATTCGGCCGATTGTCGAATATTCGAATATTCGGATATTCGGTCCCATCCCTAGTAAAAACGAAATATAAAGCAACTGCCCTTGTAAGAACATGTGTGTCGTGTTATAGGAAAAATCAGCACAGGCTAATCCGGAACGACACTTTCCGCCTAGACTGGATTTTCGCTAAGAAAAGAAATCATTTAAACGAAAAATTCCATAAAGCGAAAATTGTCGTCCCTGATAAGCCTGTGCGGACTGAACAGGCTAATCTGGGATGACAATTTACGCACAAGCATTATGCCCAGTTTTCTCAGAACATGACAAATGTGTGTAATGTACCTTTAACTATGAAGCAGCTTTCGCTACGAGGTAATGAAACGTCAACTAAATTTAATCGGCGTTGGACATATTCCGCACAATTATGTAAATGTATATAACACTGAACAGAAAAGATACCAGCATTGCTTAAAATACGACTTATCATTCAATGGGTATAAGCAACTGAACTATGGGCAAATACAGATCTGGTTGGCAAACACTCGAGAGCTTGATAGCTCGTATTTGATTTTAAATTTAAAGGGTCATATTCTACATTTCCATTAGTATTACATACATTTCTATAAATAACACTTGTCTGCTGTTAGTTTAAAAAAAAAACAACACACAAACAACAAAGAACGATTATACAATCAACGGTTCGCACAGGCTAATCAGGGACGACTCTTTCCGTGTTTAATGTACTTTTTATTTGAAAGAAGACTCTTGATGACGAAAATCCAGTTTAGGCGGAAAGTGTCGTCCCTGATTAGCCTGTGCGGACTGCACAGGCTAATTTGGGACAACACTTTACGCATATGCAATAATCCACCTTTTCTCAGAGCACAGCTCAATTATATTAAGGAGTCGAAAGCGTTGCTACCGTTGTTTGCAATTTTTTCGTTAAAAAAACACCAACCATCATATAAAGAAAAAAAAGGATCAAAGTTAACGACAAACTTGTTATATCTGAGGCCTATATATTATCTCGGTATGTATGTATAAGTTGATTCATGCTTATATATTTTTTAAATAATGCACTTTCATTACCTTATACATTTAACATCAAAAATATATAAATATGACAACAATTGTAAGATGTACTTGATCGCGTGTGCATTCAAAAACGTTCCCACGTTTTACTTCGAATATTGCATTGCACGAAATCATCGGTTGATGATATGTACGAAATTAAACAGAGCTTGCTATAATGTTTTCATCTCCATTATGGATTAGTCATACTGAAATCATGGTGTGACCTTAAAAGTTAACATATCCTGTCAGATATTAACCCCAAGATGAGTATTGTTCTTCCGAAGTTTTTTTTAAGGGTAATAATCAATTATACACTTTACAAACCACACTTAACCAAGGGGCTTTGTTGGGCCATTCACATATCTTTGTACCTTGAACATAGAACAAAAGCTTATGTGATGCATTTATCACAAGGACAGTGACCTTATAAGCGGTGGTCAATTGCGGGCTTCTCAGGGGCTGGACAGTACACATGTGAATGTACAGATAAAGCCTCGCTCTGTGAATAGGGAGTTTAATGCATGTGTGAAAAGTGTCGTCCCAGATTAGCCGATACTTTCCGCCTAAACTGGATTTTTGCTAAGAAGATGCTTTCTTTAAACGAAATATACCATACAAGTGGAAAGTGTCGTCCCTGATTAGCCTGTGCAGTCCGCATCTGAGACGACACTTTACGCACATGCATTAAACCCTCTTTGCACAAAGCGAGGCTCAGATTAATTTCTCATGAGCTTCACAGGCTTCCAGTTTTGGTAAATGCCTTTGAAATATTCATGACTGCAATATACGCTCGTGTTGTCAGTAATACAGTCTAATAATAATTGCATTCGCTGATGTGGTCAAATGTTTAAGTGGTCATACACAACATGAACAAAACATCTTTAAATTCTGAAATCACTACTGACCTAAACAGGTTTAGGGAAATTTTCGCAAAGAAAGCAATAGCTCAATACAATTATAAATCTAAAAAATTCTAAATAAATTCGATATTTTCTGTTCTTTACATCGCTCGAATACTTAAACAAATTTAAACATACCTTGATACATACATACTGGCTGGAACAATCATTACAAGTCAGACTTTTGATCCAGAGGTGTTTGTAGGGATTATTTGTTATACGGAACAAATAAACCTATTTTTACAAATTAAATTGCACTATTTTCACAAGCTAAGCAAGGCTTCCTTTTTTTAAGGATTCCGTAACAAAACATGTATTATCATTACCTTATACAGAACATATTTTCCCGGGATTCAGGAACCCAGGGAACAACAGCAAATGCGCATCC
>VMBQ01013592.1:0-17967 GCA_007657795.1 Dreissena rostriformis | reverse complement strand
ATGTGAGTTCGTTAAACAGACAAATAACATTATAATGTTAACGTTAACAAAATATACATACACTTCAGTAAACTATGCCAGCTGGGATAATAAAACAGATCACATAAACACAGTGTGCACCAGGCACATACAATAGCCAATCGTCGCTTTATTGCTATAGTGCCCTTTCTCCATTTTGTTTCAAAAATGAGTTTTTTTTTTATCGCTGTGTTCGTGAGAACGAGATCTTTAATATGACGTAATCGGATTCAAGATTCAGTCGTCACAGAAAAAGATGTTCGATTCCATTTTGCTCTAACTCCCACATTTTGTATAGAATACAGAAGAAGTTTTTCGATTCTATTATGCTCCATCTCCCACATTTATACAAACGGGTGAATGCTGTACTGCACCATCTCCGGGACTTAGAGCAAAGTGATTCACGATTTTTATATAAAAAAAAATGAGCAGAATGCTCTATCTCCATACATAAAATTGCAAATTACATTAACATATAATTTACTAAAGTAAATATTTAAATATATTCATATTCTCCGTTTGCTGATAAACACTCCGGTATATTTCTGTCCACATACGTGCATACATAAGTGAGAAAATAAAGGTTAAAACTTTAAATGCTTTAAAAATGAAATTGGTAGTTAGAGCACTATAGCAATCAAGCGACGCAATAACAATTGTAATATTGCGCCCCGCGCCGTTTTAAGTATTGAGATTGCAGTCCTACACTTAGAAGCACTTCCGGTGAACAATACCTGGCCCGCTCTCGTCGTATTCCTGCTTGGAGATCCACATTGAGCTGAATGACGTTAGAGATGACAGGATGGATCCGCCAATCCACACCGAGTACTTCCGCTCGGGCGGCGCGATGACCTTCACCTTCATGCTGCTGGGAACCAGATTGTCCAGTTCCTTCTTCATCCGGTCAGCGATGCCGGGAAACATCGTCGACCCACCGGACATGACCACGTTGTTCCACAGATCCTTTCTAATGTCTATGTCGCACTTCCTGACCGAGTTGTAGAGCAGTTCGTGTACTCCGCAGTTCTCCATTCCAATAAAAGACGGTTGGAACATTGTCTCCACGCACCGGAAGCGCTCGTTTCCAATGGTGATAATTCCCCCGTCGGGTAATTCGTAGCTTTTCTCAACCGACGATGAGCTAGCTGCAGACTGCATTTCGCTTTCAAAGTCCAAGGCAGAGTAACACAGTTTCTCCTTGATATCACGTACTATTTCCTGTTCCGATGAGGATTTAAAATTGTAGCCCCGTTCGCTCAAGATCCGGGAGAGGTAGTGGGTCAGATCCCTTCCGGCGAGGTTCATCCGCTCGACCGCGTGTGGCAGCGCGTACCCTTCGTAGATCGGAACCACGTGGGAGACGCCGTCACCGGAATCGAAAACAACTCCCGTCGTGCGACCGGATGCATAGAGCGACAAAACCGCCTGAATACCTACGTAAAAGGCAGGCGCGTTAAAGGTCTCGAACATTATCTGGGTCATCCTTTCTCGGTTCGCTTTCGGATTTAATGGCGCCTCCGTTAGGAGAACCGGATGTTCCTCGGGTGCCACTCGCAGCTCGTTGTAAAACGTATGATGCCAGATTTTCTCCATATCGTCCCAGTTAGTGACGACACCGTGCTCTACTGGATATCGCAGTGACAGGATTCCCCTTTTGTTCTGCGCTTCGTCGCCGATGTAGGTGTCCTTGAGCCCCATTCCCGCCATAACCATGTCGTAGCGTGGGCGGCCGGTAATAGCCGGAAACACGGCGCGGGGAGCATCGTCGCCGGCGAAACCCGCCTTGCACATTCCACTTCCGTTGTCAATGACGACTCCGGCAATATCATCGTCGTAGTACTGTGACATGATAAGACTGAAAAAAAAACAAAGATCACAACATATTAAGACATGCATTTTTTTAAACCCGTTACAATTAAAAATTGGAAATCCGTTCGATTTTATTTCTTTAATTAAGGTGTGTTATCACAGATTGGAAATGAAACGTGCATTCTATATATAATATGGAAAAAAACAGTTCTGATAAGAAATATATATTCGACATAAAATCGTGCTATAGGGATAATGATAAGTTTAAATTATATTTATTGAGTGTATGTAACGCTTTTCTTCGACATTTTGGAAAATTACAGCGCCANTGTAAATAAGTGAGAAAATAAAGGTTAAACCTTTAAATGCGTTTTTCTCCAAAAAATGAAATTGGTAGTTAGAGCACTATAGCAATCAAGCGACGCAATAACAATTGTAATATTGCGCCCCGCGCCGTTTTAAGTATTGAGATTGCAGTCCTACACTTAGAAGCACTTCCGGTGAACAATACCTGGCCCGCTCTCGTCGTATTCCTGCTTGGAGATCCACATTGAGCTGAATGACGTCAGAGAGGACAGGATGGAGCCGCCAATCCACACCGAGTACTTCCGCTCGGGCGGCGCGATGACCTTCACCTTCATGCTGCTGGGAACCAGATTGTCCAGTTCCTTCTTCATCCGGTCAGCGATGCCGGGAAACATCGTCGACCCACCGGACATGACCACGTTGTTCCACAGATCCTTTCTAATGTCTATGTCGCACTTCCTGACCGAGTTGTAGAGCAGTTCGTGTACTCCGCAGTTCTCCATTCCGATAAAAGACGGTTGGAACATGGTCTCCACGCACCGGAAGCGCTCGTTTCCAATGCTGATAATTCCTCCGTCGGGTAATTCGTAGCTTTTCTCAACCGACGATGAGCTAGATGCAGACTGCATTTCGCTTTCAAAGTCCAAGGCAGAGTAACACAGTTTCTCCTTGATATCACGTACTATTTCCTGTTCCGATGAGGATTTAAAATTGTAGCCCCGTTCGCTTAAGATCCGGGAGAGGTAGTGGGTCAGATCCCTTCCGGCGAGGTTCATCCGCTCGACCGCGTGTGGCAGCGCGTACCCTTCGTAGATCGGAACCACGTGGGAGACGCCGTCACCGGAATCGAAAACAACTCCCGTCGTGCGACCGGATGCATAGAGCGACAAAACCGCCTGAATACCTACGTAAAAGGCTGGCGCGTTAAAGGTCTCGAACATTATCTGGGTCATCCTTTCTCGGTTCGCTTTCGGATTTAATGGCGCCTCCGTTAGGAGAACCGGATGTTCCTCGGGTGCCACTCGCAGCTCGTTGTAAAACGTATGATGCCAGATTTTCTCCATATCGTCCCAGTTAGTGACGACACCGTGCTCTACTGGATATCGCAGTGACAGGATTCCCCTTTTGTTCTGCGCTTCGTCGCCGATGTAGGTGTCCTTGAGCCCCATTCCCGCCATAACCATGTCGTAGCGTGGGCGGCCGGTAATAGCCGGAAACACGGCGCGGGGAGCATCGTCGCCGGCGAAACCCGCCTTGCACATTCCACTTCCGTTGTCAATGACGACTCCGGCAATATCATCGTCGTAGTACTGTGACATGATAAGACTGAAAAAAAACAAAGATCACAACATATTAAGACATGCATTTTTTTAAACCCGTTACAATTAAAAATTGGAAATCCGTTCTATTTTATTTCTTTAATTGAGGTGTGTTATCACAGATTGGAAATGAAACGTGCCTTCTATATATAATATGGAAAAAACAGTTCTGATAAGAAATATATATTCGACATAAAATCGTGCTATAGGGATAATGATAAGTTTAAATTATATTTATTGAGCGTATGTAACGCTTTTTTTCGACATTTTGGTAAATTTCAGTGCCACCGACCTCTTAACTCATGCGCATTTATAGTTTCATGATTAATGCGACATATGCTGTGAGTGATTTTTTCGAACCGGAATAAGATTAAGCGACAGTCGATGCTTATGTATACATAATTTAATTGTATATACTGTTCCTCTGATGTTCTGAAGCTTTTATTAACCATACAAATTGATGATCTTTATTTTCAAAATCGCAAACGATTTTAAAATAACAATTCATTTCAATCCTGTTAACAGTGATAAATAAATAAAGTAAAGGGCTAAGTGTGCATATTCAGTAGGTAGTTATACTTTACAACATACACTAGTGTAGTTGAACAGCAACAATTAACATGTTGAATTGATTAGAATAACGTTCTTTATTACATATAATAGCGATGTATAATAACCAATCGGTGTTTCCACAGGACACATTGCAATAAAAAAATATAACATTAATTTGTCTTACCTTGTGCACGTATTTATAAAAGATGCTTCTTTAACTTTCTGCGGCGCTCACTTTTGCTTTCTTAAACTTTTATTGAATGGTGAAACAAAATTGAGAAGACCTAATTTATACCCGTCCAGTTACCCTGGACTAGTCATCTTGTTATAAATAAATTTGATTCAAACAGCTGAAATTAAACTTAGTCACCATAATAGGAAAACGGATCACTCGTCGCATACCTATTTTAAACTCGTAAACATGGCTTGAGTCAGTCCGTTAAACCGATCGATCGCTGTAATTTTACTGTATTTAACATACCTATATTTACCTCTACTATACTGAAGCACAAAGTTAAGGAGCACACAGCATGTAAACACATACTGTTGACTCCATTAACCCATTTATGCATAGCGTCTAGAAAATCGGCCTTGGCAAACAGCGTAGACCCAGACGAGACGCCGCATAATGCGGCGTCTCATCACGGTCTGCGCTGTTTGCTTAAAGGAATTTCTGTAAGAAATATTCTAAATATAGAAATAAATATACTAGACATCCCTAATTTTGGAAATAAATTGATCCAATCTAGAAGGGTGGGAGAGTCCACTAGGCATAAATGGGTTAAGAGAGCATTAAGCGTAACACGAATGCCGAGTAAACATAAAATATTACTTTTTATAATATGTATATACTATAAAGTTACATACATTTTAAACAAATTTACCAATATTCGTGTGGCAGGCACGGACTGACAAAGGGAGTAAGGGCACTAGGTCCATGACTATTGTATTTGCATATGATCCTCAAAAAGATTCGTATTATTGAATTCATATCTATGTTTGGAATCGGGAAAGTGTATCGCCGCTGCTTAATAAGTGGTCACAAATCAAGACATTGACAACATGATAAATACCCAAAATCCAGCCGCCTGATTCTTTTAATATAATATATATTTCTATTAATGAGTAAAACCGAATCTTTTTATTTCGTTAAAATCGTATCAGGTATAGTATCTCCAAGTTAATTAATTATTAAAAAAGATGTGAGACAGTCCTTAACATAAACATAAAGCATACAATTTATTAATACGATATCGAAGATGCATTTCTTTCTTAGCGTGTTTACCTTTAATACTACTTCCTTCGCATCTTTATAGGAGATTCGCTTTTTTGTAACCCTGATATCTGGACGGGGTTCTAATTTGGATACGGGATGCTAAAGTGCGTGCGTACGTCCGCACAATGTTACAGCGAACTACGTTTACAACAACACTGTGTTGCCTACCAATCTACACAGCTTAAACACCAGTCACACAAAAACTCGCCTCGTGCCAATGTGACAGCAATCAGCTTCCCAGTGGTCGATCATAGCTACGTGTCCAGCCAAAAGAAACGTCATGTTTGAAAAGCAAAGCCTTCTCAAATATCACAAAAGTCCATCCGCATATCTCCATTTTGTTCTTAAGAGACTTGTTTGCGGTAAGAATTAGTTCTAATTAAATCTATAAAATTCTTCGAAATGACATTGTTAACCTTTTTGAACTATAACTGAAGTTAAGGGGCATCGATCAAATAACGTTAGTTTCGAGCAAATTTAAATTTGTCTAAACTACTTTATGAATGTGTTTGTGAGGGATCGCCGTGGCATAGTGGATATGGTGTCCGTTTAGCGATCGGGAAGTCACGGGATCGATCTCCACAGTGGGAGCGTTCTTTAGATCTCCCCCAAAGAAACCAAGTACTGGTTCTAGTCCCAGGATACGGACTCGAGAGCGTTTCAAATAAGCCTTAGGCTTTTGATAAAATCGAGCTAAAATAAATAGGTTTAATAAACGTATGTGTTTGTGGTCTGATGTTATGATGGGTTGGGGAGGCGGAAGTGCGTGCACGATGGTCACCACCAACTCCAAAGCGAAGATTAGCAAACCGTGCATCACCCAGGGCGAAAAAAGGTGTAATAGTGAGAACGCTTACAAGTCGTCCATGCGAGTCGCTTTGCTCCCTTTTTCTAAGATACTGATAAGAGTAAGCGGTCCAACAGTTGATAAAGATGAACTAGATGTTAATTCATTTTTTTGTAAATGGAAAACAATACTTAATCAAATAACTCGAAAAAGGTGTGGTGTCTTGCGAGATTATTAATCAATACATTCGAATTTTACTGGTATACGAATTGATAGATGAATATATGGATAAGTCTAATTTATAAATGAATGCTGTGTTACGAACCCGTGCCTCTGGCCATTATGCCCCCACCCCAATTATTGAGTTAATACCTGGCTTCGGTCCGTTATGTTCATAAATGATATAAGTAATTAAGTTGATTTATGTTTTCTTGTGTATAATTAAAGCCACATACATTCTTTAAACGCTATTAATTTGGCTCAATATCTTATACTTTTTTCGAGCAGTATACGTAACTATTAATAGTCCTCCCTGTAACTTGCCAACTTATATATAAACAACTTAAATGAAAATAGCCACATAAAGAGATAGCTGTAAACTGAATTTATTACATACCATATATGGAATGAATTTAGAATATTTGTGTTGGATTTTCGTACAGGTTTATTAATTTGTACATTGTTATTTGTATGAACACGTTTAAGAGGTTGGGAATATTTACCTCAACTAGCATAATGTTAAAATTTAGTTAACATGATTTATACATGAACGGACCCTCGATAGTCAGTGTAAGACCACATACACGACAAAACGTTGCTTAAGTGTTAAGTGTAAGAAAGGGCAAACAAAAAATAATACTATTTTGTGTGCATCTGAGTGGTATGGTGGCACAGATATGTGCATGCTTTTTGTTATGTTTTCCGACAACTAAGTAGCTTGTGGGAAGAACTTAAAAACTGATGGAAACAACAAAGTAACTGGTATGAATGAGATAACTGACAAAGGCTACTGCAAATCTTGCATGACATACAAATAAGAGAAGACTTTTTAAAGTTTCAGTAAGAGCTAATATTAAACAATGGCCGTAATGTATTTGTTTTTAAGAATTGAGAGTTACATGCTAAGCGATTGTTATTTAGCATAAAGCGATTGGCTAATAAAATAGGCAACACTGCTGGTTGATGTTTTGGTCAATTTATCTATTGTTTATCAGATATCAATAGTGACTGTATTTGAATGTTTTAAATGTGTGTGCTTGTGATTTTGCGGGTTAGTTTTTATTAAACATCATGAATTCGGGTATACGTACCCTTTTTCCATACATGATATAGTACTTGGTATTAAAAGACAGATGTACAACTAGGAACACAGTTAATAAAACTGTTATGACATTTTGACCGTAATGCCTCTCCTCTATAGACAAAAACGCATTGGGTGTGTTGCCTATAAAAAGAATATATTTTTGTTAAACAAAACATACATTACATATTTCTTTGAAAAACAGAATTTTGATATGAAAACAACAATATAAAACATACGGGTATAAAGCACGTGTACATATTGTGTGGCATATGAATACATGAATGTACACAACAAGTACGTGTCTGTTATATGTCCATCTTTTAATTTAATCTTGTCATCGACACTCCGCTTTTGAATCTACAGCATTACGTTTCGCGCTTATAATACTTACTCTAATTGTGATCTTTCATCTTCATACATTAGTCCTAATTACGGATATAATATCTTGATACACAATTTTCATTTACCAGTAAATATACGCTGAAGTATAACATTTAGTAATAGTTAACTAAGTATACACAGACGTGTCCGATATGCCCTTTCCACACTGGCCCGATTAGCATGTGGCACCTCTAAGAACGAATAACAGCACCACGTGACTGCAAAAGCTACGAAAAACTCTGCCAAATACCCTATACAACACCCCTTGGCACCGCAGCTCTGCGCGAGCGCAAAACAACTTCCGGCTTTGGTAGCGGGAATCTTGAAAGATAAAATACAAAAGTATGATAAATTGAAAATTAACAATTTTGTGAAAACCTAAAACACAATAAAATAATCATGATACATGTACTTATTTAATGTCAACTGGATATTTGAAAATTAGCTACACGTTAATAGAATATATCTTGACATGCTGTTAATATCAATAAGGAAGTCATATTGAAAGTAATGTATAAACATTGGGTCTTTCTTAGGTGCAAAGTGCTAACAAACCTACTTAAAAGCAGCAAATGAGACACGACGTACTCCTCTACACGTGAAACCAACTAAACAGAGGACAAGCGGAACAGCAACAACTGCAACTACACCCGCCACTAACGACAGAATACATTTTCCCCAAATCGTATGTGTCCACGGCTCTGGAAAATAATTGTATGACAGTTAATAAACTGATACATATAATTCTCAAAAAACTGATAATGTGTTTATTATTTACATTAGACGGACTACCGGATGTCAATAGCTTTATTTAATGTAAAAACACTATAACACTATAACACTAAAACTATATACCTGTGACACAGTTTGGAATTTACCGATCCCACGTGCCGTTTTCCGTCTTGTGCAGCACGTTGCATTTGTCTTGTTCGTACCCTCCGTCACACGTAAATTCACATCGTATCACGCCATCCTGTTCACTCTTGGACCAATCGCCATGTGTAGAATTGCTCTGAGCTATTCATGCATCGATTAATTAAACACCAAGCATGATACTCAAATGCAACGATTAGATGAAACACTGTAAACATTTAAATGGTTTAACTTGTTCATTGGAAAATGGTGCTTGAATGTATCACGTTACAATTTAAAAGTCAGACAAATTAATTTAAATAAAAAAATTGCATGCTAATACATTTATTAGATGAATGCATTTTTACTGAGCCATTGACGAAAATCGTTGAATGGCTAGACGTATGACTGTATTGAACATTGTACTAAAGGATCTGAAACAACACGTTATTTTCATCGTTCCATTCTTAAGCACATAGTACACATTGTAGCTGCGACTTAACATGTACAACTCATCGTAAAAATATACAAGCAATCATACACATACATTGTAAAACAAATTGTCAGTCACTATTGAAAAAAAAAGTCAAATGTTCCAGGGAAAGCAACTGTATTTATTTGGTTCATATACAGACAATTCTATTGTATAAGAATATATACTTTGGTCTTAATGAAAGCAATTCATTTTTAAATACTGAATAATACTGTTTTGCCATTTTTGTGCAAATATCGTTAGAACGTCCATATTAATAACTTACTTGCATTCCGTTGTTCACTTTCAGTTAAAAAATTTCAAATTCCACTTTCTCATATACTAGTAGTAACACATAAAAATAAGTTTTAATTTACCTAAAGGTGTATCTATTATAACACTATAAACATGAATACATAATTGATAAAATCTGGACTGGGAAGAAAAAAGTATATTGTCACTGTTTATGAATGTGTTTTTAAATTTATTTTTAGAATATAATTTTATTTCTTATTTGTAACCTTATTAAAAGGATTTACCCAGATGTTTTCATTTGCGCTGTTATTAAGGCGAAAATCATTGCTTGTTCCTGTTATAAAAAGGGTATGATAGGTAGTCGATATATACATTATTTTATAAAGGACACAGTAAACTCTGAGATAAAATACAAAATAGTGAAAAAGGTGTATGATAAGACATTTGTAAAAGTGACAGTATCTCAGCAAATGTACACAAATCACGTCAAGAAAGTTTTCTCAAGTCAAAGCATTTGTTTTTGCACATCGTGTAACCTGAAACAAATCTTAATATATACCAATATACCTTTCAGGGGACGTTTTTGAAGAATGGTACAGTTCAAAACCAAGAGTCGACTGAGCCTGGACAAAAAAAAGTCAAAATGCAATGGGGTAATTGTTGAACAATCTGATCGAACAAAAACGCCTATTAAATCACCTGCAGCCAAACGACTATGCGTTGTTAAAACACCAGTTCTGTATGCAAAAAGGTTAACTATACACCGAAAACTTCAAAGCGGAAACGTATCCTGTCACCAAACCGCCAAGCTGTGGGTTCTTTTCTAAACTCCCCTTTAGCGCAGACAACAAATGAACAAACATCATCGCAAGGACAATCTGTTACTAATGTAACAAAAAAGAAATTATAATTTTTAAAAACATGAACATAATGAATGTCACTATGTCAATGAAAATACTTCATGTTTTGTGGCATTCGAAAATCAAGATTTAGATATTACTATTGAAAGACTCAGGCGTCTGATAGCAGAAGGGAAGTGTTCCACCTCTTCTTTATCATATAAATAATTTGACGATACACTGAAATGGTATGATTGTTCGAATACCTCTGCCATGCGGTATTAAAAAAACAACGGGGTTCTTCTGGACCGGAAACCGATTTTCGCGGTACTTGGAGAACAATTTATAAGATATATGCGAGGATTTACCCATGAAGGAAGAGTAAAGGAACGCCACATTGACCTGGGTAACTACGACCCCGAGGAGTCTGACATTAACCTACTGGTACCATCGGATTTCCAACTGTTATTAAATTTAACATTCATCATTTTGTATTGTGTCATATTTGGTAAGATATGTCTTAGTAAAGGCGTATTTTTCTATTTTATTCCATACTTTGTTATATCTATGAATACACTTTAGATGTCATAGTCCCTTTAAATCAATGTTGAAACACTATTTGTCTCCCGGAAATAATAGAAAAGTGTTGTCATCTTATGTGCGTAAGACACAAATAACCCCGTTATCGAGGTAGTGTTTTGTTTTATTTTAGTGGCCTCATAGTATTGATCAGCATGAGATTAAAAGTCAGTAACTAATACTTGTGAGGCACAGTCAAAGTTGTTGTACCCGTTTTTCAGCTTAATTCCGCGAGACAACTACAACAAACTACACATTTTGAAGTTGTTCTGTATGTGTTGCATTGGTGCGTAAAAATGTTCACCTTTGGGGTTTTACATGAATGCATAAATCTGCATAATATACTACACATTAGCTAGTTCATACTTAAACGACATAATAACAAATAAATTCAAAATAATGTTAATTGACTTTACACATGTTAACACACACGGTGTTTCTGTTTTAAAAAAAAACAACAATAATGAAACATAAAATCACATTACTCTTTGTAATGAGTATCACACCGCTTTTGAGGGATATGTGTCACAATTAAATGTTAGTACACTCGGATTCCATGCAAACTTTGAACGAATTGAAAATTATATTACGTAATTAACTTATGGTTTATGTCACTTATATGAAACTTAACTAACACTATTTGTGCCATAAAAATATGCGTTATCAACCAAAAACCATACTTTATAAAACCATTGCATAAATATAAAAAAAAAATCTCTTTTTCAATTATATTTAAAATGAATATATATGCCGAAATCCAAACACAGTGTATATGTACTTTTTTGTAATCAATGTGTTATTTTCACAGACAAATAACAAAAACACATATAATTTGTATATTCATACTGGAATATTAAAACAAACAACTTCAAGTATACAAAAATAAAACACTCATTTCCAGAATGCCGTCTCGTAGTAAACTTTTTTTGTCTCGTAGTATAGAATACCATGTTAGATGACAAAAAACATGGAAACAATCAATCAACTGTGATCACTGTTAAAATCCATGTTTCCTATTTATATTGGCATGGATGTGAAATGCGGTCAAACATGTGACCTTAAACATGTAATACAATGCAAGCCTATACGTTTAAGATCATTTAAGAAAAATAACTCCAAATGACTGTGTTGATTTTCTAATTACCGAAAAAAATGTTTATTCGATAATCAAAAATGTTTTCCTGTTTTACTTTTGTGAAACTGGCTGTAATGGTATTGATCATTTTAGGGACTTGCTGAAATTCAGATTTCATGATAAAACCTTCATCCCATTAAACGTTCAAGATATCTTGCTCCTAATTAAGGATATTAGGCCAAACACGTTGGCGCGAACGAAAATGATACCGACAAGTCAACAGACATTAGAACGTCCATAAAGCTCAACTTAATTAAAGAAAACTTCTTGATTTTTGGTTTAATAGGATTTTGAACAAAAACTGACACTCAACTTACATACAAATAATTTAAACATTCAAATGTTAAGAGTGTAAGAGTGGCAAAAGTTGTTGTTTTACAACAAAGGGTGTTAAAATTTCTCTTGATTTGTTCCCACACCACATGCCTTAATATGATTTCTCATGCAATTCTTCCATTTAAACATTTTTCCACAGACGTGGCAAGAAAACTTCGGAGCATCGTAATTTTTCATGTGCTGTTTCAACAGCCTTCTTGTCTTAAACGTGTTGGTGCATGTTGCACAGGCATGCTTTCCTCCTTCATAGTCCGGAAGGCTGCATTTGTGCATTCGAAGACTTGATGGAGTTTTGTACGACTTCGAACATATTTCACAGGTATATGTTTTTTCATCAGAATATATACTTATATGTTGTTGAAACGCGTATCTTGACTGACCTGGCTTCGCTCACAGTTTACATGAATCGGTACCTTGCCCAAGTGAATCTCATTTTCATGCTTGTGTAGCAAAAAGGCGTTGTGCACAACGTTCCAGACATACTGCAAACGTTTGATAGAATCACAAAGTTCACTGCAAATACTTCAGCTCTCATACAAAATGGACAATACAAAGCTTTATCCAGTTTGGCGCTAACACTTCGCGTTTCATGTAGAAGTAACACAACATTACCCAGTTCATACTTATGAAAGGGTAGGCGTCATACCCCTCCTTACTTCGCGTTGCATTGGTATCCAAATACTTTCTTGCAACCTCATGTGCTAACTGTATACGTTTGCTTATTTGAAAAACAAAATCAGATGGGTTCCCTTTTATCATTTTTGCGGCTTTAACGTGACCAAACATGCCTTAAGCTGGGAGTCGCACGTCTCGGCCAAGCACTACCATGATTGGCGATACATTTGTAAACGTGAAAAAGTCGCTCTGTATGCTCCAGCCAAGCAACATGGGTAAAGATTCCAATCTATCACCCTTCTCAGTGAGATACCATCTTCATGAGGGACCGGTTGAACCTTTAAACCTGGCCATTTCTCCGAGGATTGTTGTGAGTCTTTTTTTATGCGAGCACAAACATCTGGTTCTCAAATGCTGTCCCTTGGTCACTCTGTATTACCAGGGGTTCTCCCCACGTGTTAAAGATGTCGCTGAGTATTACCCTTGCGCAATCCTCGTTGGTTTGATAGGCACATCTGTAACCTCAACGTGCTTTGAAGAATGGTCTGTCATTACCATATTGTATCGGTTTGCAGCCTGGATGGGTCCCATTATGTCGACGGCGATCACATCCCAAGGGGCAACAGCCTTGAAGTGCTCTCGTTGTCATATTAGTTTGTTGTCGACCTTATTACCATCGCATGCACGAACATGAAGCATGAAGTCGCATTTCAACTCGAACCGTTAGAACCCCTGCAATAGCCGGTGTTTTGTTCGTGTGATGCCCACGTCCCCTGCAGCTAAGGATTCATGAGCCTGCTTGATCACTATTGTCCACATGCAGAGTTGAGCGGTTTACTGGTTAACCTATCCTAATATTTGAACGTGAACATAGCTTTCAACACTACGGGAAAACAATCTGAACAGAACCGAATATTTATTCAACTTAAACATTACCAGCTAATCTTCGAATATACAAAACGAGACATGGCAAGTGATATGTTAGATTTTTAAAAGTATATATTTCTATTATGAATATATTGATCTAGTTACGGCATCATTTGAGTGGGAGCGTTAAGTGTACGTAAAACAAACCTAGAGTTAATTGCATTTGTG
The DNA here is from genome assembly GCA_007657795.1 of Dreissena rostriformis. Taxonomy (NCBI): domain Eukaryota; kingdom Metazoa; phylum Mollusca; class Bivalvia; order Myida; family Dreissenidae; genus Dreissena; species Dreissena rostriformis. Next base: position 4,038 of record VMBQ01013592.1, on the reverse strand, counting down.
TAATCAAATCAATTAACTATACATGGGTACACATTAAGTATGGTAAACAGTAAGTATAGTCAGCATCGGTATTCTCGCGGCAACGATAATTCCGCGGTATTTCAATGGCGCCCTTAAATGCTGTTAACACGTCATAATTCGCGACCCAATATCCATTCGCTGTCAGAAAACATGTTAACCAGTAATCATGAACACTATTTGTGTAACTTGTTAATGTTATCCATAATTGAAGCACGTTTTTTACCAAAGTTAACGATATTTTTATTTAAATTTTTATTATTTTACCTAATTTTCAACTTGTTTACACTATGTCTGCTCGCACTTGCACTTTCACAAGAGTCTCATTAGTATGCAAATTATACTAGCTCCCGCCATTTGTTACGCATCACTAAACATATGTTCAATTGCAAAGAATGGGAAGCACCTTTACGTGCAATTTGTCCAGAGGAGTGGTTTTATGACAGTGATGCAGTTCATACGATCGTTGAACTATTAATATTCNTCACGAAAAATATGTTTAAGCACATTGTCGATCAGCTCAAGCTTATTTATACACAAACCAATGTTCTTACACGAAACATAGACAACATTCGTTTATCAAATAAACGTTTGCTTTTTAAGATACCTGAAAATAATCCACTTGCATATGTTTTATTCTCAGAGTTTTTGGTCTAGCACAAGTTCGAACACAAGTAAAAACAATGTCGGAAAAGATTGGCAGAACAAAGTTTATTTCGATCCCGCAGCAGACGATTTATCTGGAGTTAAATACGATAAAATGCAAATTGAAGACTTTATGATTAAACTCAACCAGTTTATGGCGGAAAATGAGAAGATTAAACAAGTGGAGACATATAAGTCGCCTTTGAGTTTTTGGCAGGTTACTAAAAGACTATTTTATCATAAGTTTGTCGTATTTCAAATCAACGACAGTTGGTGGTCCATTGAAAAACATACTGATGGTATTACAATTCAGCGCAGCAAATATTTTTCTTACGTGAAAACCTATTTAGGACGGAAATATCGCTTCGGGTGGAAAGATATGGAACGAGTCGAGGGAAGAAACGGTATGTGGGATCTCATTGAATGGTTGTATTGTGAGAACGAAGTGAACAATAAGTACAATTACTGTGAAGACAACTGCAAACATTTTGCTGATCGTGTATTTGAACATATGAAACACCCGGTGGCTTATGAACGCGAGAAACGACGGTTCATTTTTGATCTAGAAGGTACCGAAAAATATGGTAAGAAATACAGACGCATAACAGCAGAAGACGTTATTTCTTATGCAGTGGAATGTAAAGAAATGCAAGAAGACGTAACAATGATCCGTACTGTTGAAGTATCGCAACCTAATTTGTCACTATCTCGCTCCTTTTTCGTTTATGAAACAAAAACATTCTGGTGGTCCATCGAAAAATTGTTAGGAATTGTAGTCATTCGTCGATTTGATTCAGAACAATCTTTAATCAATAGATACATCTGGTTTATAGAAAATACGCCCCCTCGTGGAGAATACAAATACATCAGTGAAACTCCCACCAATCAGAGAATGTATGATTGTGTGGAATTTCTATGCAAACATGATAAATAAAATGAGTGACGCACAAAACTATAAGTATATTGAGGTCTTTTTTTATACTAACTTATTTTTATAAGAGATGTTTCAGGTTGTGTTTGACGACTTAACATTGCCCAAACAGGCATTTTAACTTCTTCGTGAATGGCACGACGATGATCTGATTGTTAAACTATCTTATGCTTTGTCGGTTAACTTTTTTTTTATATCAAAGACGAGATAAAGTTCGTGCTCATTTAATTTTAATTTGCCTCAGAAAGTTCCTTTTCTTTTTCTCTGGTTTGTAACCAACCATAGAGTAGTAAAATGGTAATTAAATTGAAATATAATCCATGTTATTACTTTTATTTCTAAATGAAATGTGATACAATGTGATTTTATTTTTACTTTAATGTTTTGTCATTCTGGCTGTGAGGTTTGGAGCTCATTTAAACCATAAATGCTTTGCATTGACCTTTCCAAAGCGGTGACACCGTTGTATTCATATTGTGTGTTTGTAATGTAACTGTCAATAAGTGTCATAGCTATAACATGTGTTGTGTTTCATACTGTATTGTTGTTGGTTACTAAATAAAAGACCGCGTTCTCCAATAAGATTTCATTTTAACTGATGCAGCTCAAGTTTTAATATGTAAGCATTTTACACATGGAAACCGCTTAATGTAGGTAAAAGTCTATGATTATTGTGTTCCAATGTGTTTCTGTAGTTCATGGTGATTGTAACATTTCATTCTACGTGCATGTGATCCAGTGAATACTTTTATAAATTAAAGAAAACGATACATATATAAGGTAAAGTTCATCATGACGTTATTGTGATGCCATTTCATTCTAAATTTAAACGTAGTGCTTTAATAAAATCAAGTTGGACGTTATTCTGACACATGTACAATACGCCAGAAACATGCCTTTGAAACATAGTTAAAAATTTGTGTTTGACTTTTTATTGATGTACTATAATTGCACATACTATGCTTATAGAGTCTTAGCTACTATCTAGGGGGAATTTATGAGACTTGTATTTTATCTTATTTTCTGAAATTCACATAGTTTCCGAGTAGTTGTTAGGCATAGCAGTTGATGTTAATTGTTGTTCTTTGTAAGTATCACACTTTTAAAATAGAACCATCCGAATGAAACAATCGCTTGTATATACTTTTAGGTGTGTGGATGTGATATAAAAAAGTTTATCTTGACCAAATTCAAAGCATCTTGTATATAATTAATAATGAGCGGTATCGGATAGTGTGTTCTTGAGTAATTCCCCCTTTATCCTGCAAATATAAAAGACCAATTTGACGTTTAGTCCACATGTAACGAGGATGTTTACTTTCATCTCTATGTGTTATTATTGGAACAACTTTTTTTTTTGTTGTCTGAAAACAACTGAATTTTAAAGTGTTTTGCAGATTAGTTTCAGACAATAAATTGGTTATTGTTGTAGTTTCGTAACGTATAGGAAACGTTTCCTCCAAACTGTATCCAAAGTCCATCAAGGGTCAACACTTAAGTGTGAGATGCAATGGAAACGGTACTTTTATATTTAATTATGAAATAACCCGCTCATTTAATGTATTTTTTTTATCATGCATTGCTATTCATTAACTAAGGGTACCCTGAACATGCTACACTTGGGTGTGCTGATAAACTTTAATAACACATCTCGACAAAACTTGCATATATTGTGCATAACCATAGACCTTTGGATATCTTGGATATGCCTTAAAGGAACATGTGAATATGAGTAATTTACCGCCGGTCTTGCAAAAAAAGCCTGCATTGAACTTTAGTCGTTCGTTATTCGGGTTTTAAATTAGCTTACAGAACCCGTTTATAAGTATTTATGGCGTTATACTATCTTAAAGATAATGTTGATTGAGTTCCTTTCAGGTTGGCTGCACAGTGGATGTTGGTTAATGTATAAGTCAGATATATTTTAAGTTAAATTCGCCCAGAATGTAGTCACTGCCCCTTTAAGGGTCAGGTTTTCATGTTTCGTTTTTGTTGAGGATAAGATAGATTTGTTGATATATATCTATATGAAAATTAAATCCTGATTAAACTTGTATATGTTATGTATTGCAAAAGAATATTATACATCATCGATCATGAGATCACAGACTACTTTGATATATAGAGTTTTTAATACTGACGATGCATGCATGAATATTGATAGAAAACCAAATGCTGTTAAAACTACACTTGATGATCTTGGTTATAGTAATATATGGTTGTACCAGTATCACGAAATCGATTATATTTGAATGCTAAAACAAAGAGTCCGCGTTGTTTACATTCAAACTTGGTTTTAATGTATAAAGTCTCAAAGTAAGCTAACATACTATATCATATTTAAAAAAAGAATTTTGTTTTGAGAAGTACTTGAATTGTATAGATAATGACATGCATAGAATTGTGCTGAGTAGATTCCGATTGTGTTCGCATCATTTAGAAAT
>VMBQ01013591.1:0-16145 GCA_007657795.1 Dreissena rostriformis | reverse complement strand
GATTTGGACTAATTTTTAGTAGTAATTACAATGTAATGTACATAGCAATGACTGCGTAGTAATTCCAAATTTATTTTGTTAATTGAATTTATTTTATGTTTTTCTGGTGTAAGTGACCACCTAGAATGATCAAATTGAAATAAGATTAGAATTATATCGCGTTTCACAATTACCACGTACAAAAAAGATTAAACCTACGTACCCCACGTGCTAAAGCGTGCGATCGTCATAGATGAATGATGTTATCGTGAGTTAGTTTGTACAGAATGTAGTCAAATGATCAAATGTATACTCAAATGTAAAACATCTTTACTCATAACCGGCATATTTAAGTTTGAAAAGTGTTGCGTTAGAATATTTGTGCAGAAGGGAAGACGAGGATATATTTTGAGATCACCAAGTCAAAGGTCTAGGTGATAGGATCATGTAACTTCGTTTCGGAACTATTTGTTTCGAGTAATCTTTGACCTAAGACCATGCACATTGGTATACTAGTTACATAATAGGAAAGCAAGACGCAGATAGGTGTTGAGGTCACATGGTTAAAGTTCATGGGTTCACGAGCGTGTATAAAGACATTGGTTTACTCATGATACATATACACTGCTTTTTACCTTCTATACTCTCCATTGGTATGGTGGTTTCATGTTATGATGACAAAGCGATATTAAGTTTGAGATCAAAAGATCAAATATCAAGGTTTTTAGGGCAATTTGTTACCGCACAAATTCTTGAGAATGCTTTAACCTAACATCATGAACATTACTGCATTTGGGATGGAGGATTTATATTTCTTCTGCCATTTATTCTACCTGCGTCTCCGCTACATCTACTTCATCTTCATCACCAGAATCAGCATTATTTACATGATCATACATAATCATAATCACTTTTACAATCATACACACATTTTTTTATCGTATTTAACGCAACCACAAATTGGATTATCATATTCAAACTTAATTTAAAATAATAACAAAATAAACGAAAACACAGGTGCGCTAATTTATTTTATGGCATTGTCATGATTATCATACAAATCGTCAGTAGGAAAAGAACATAACGTATAATGCATTAAACTATAAACCAGGGCCCGTATTCACCAACACATTCTTATACTTAAGTCTAAGATTTAAGAATATTCTTTATATTGGAATATTTAAAAAATGCTTTAATTTTGAGGCGAACTTGGCATTAAGTGACTCTATCTGAATCATTCATCATGTAGAACATTCATCAGTGGAAGTCTGTATACATTCAAATGCTGGACATTTTGTTTCTTGGTTCTAAGTCTATTCTTTATTCTTAAGTCTAAGAATGGGTTGGTGAATACGGGTCCCGGTGCAACTTCGGCTGCACCATCACAAGGAAAACCATTTTAGAGCACGTGATCCTTATATAAGTGTAAGGAATCAATTGCCAGATTACTTATTTATATTGTTTGCATTTATATATTTTCAAATGACAATATTAATTGATGCATTTTCAAGAGTAAAGTTCTACTATTATTAGAATGCTTACTTATACAAATTGACATTAACCCATAAACGTTACGCATTACACAGGTTATAAAGGATAAATTTTTCCTTTTTATCTCAGAATTCATCTTCCGTATATTTTCCCTTTTCCCACTTTTTAAACAGCTATCGAACAATTCAATAAGTTAGAATGCGTATAATAATGAAAGAATATAATGTAGCGGTATGTAGAATGATGCGATGAAAACCAGCCAACATAAAAAATACCGCGTTAGTTTATAATGTATACACTGACTTAATAAAAAAGGACAAGCCCTGTGCACAAAGGGTAAAAAATAACACATACAACTATTTGGTGAGTTCAAACACGACCCGCTTTTATATTTTTATAGCCAAACAATAGGGTCTCAAGTGTTGGTTATTCTGCAATATTTATACTCGGAGCCAAATGTTTTAAAAGTAGTTGTGAGAAAGTTCGAAAATGGTACATATACATGCATAACAATAAAAATGGATAAGTCTGATGAATTTTGTCTACATGCAAAATTTAAAAAGGGATGTAGTTTATCAAATATTTGACATTAACATTTACGAAAAACAAAAACGTTTTATACATTTTTCGATTAGTTGTGCGTGCTAGCATGTATTTGCTCTGAAACAGCAATACACATGACGTCGTATTTATAAATGAATTTGAATACAACATCTATCTACAGCATTATTTATGTAGAACCTTGGTTCCTTGCTCTTACATGAAGGACCAAGTGCTCTAATATAGTTTTCATCGTGCTGGTGCAGCCGAAGATGTTTTTTTTTCATTAAGGTTTACAAATCAGAAATAAAACAGATTTTTTTCTAAGATCTAGGCCGTATTTACCGACCCATTCTTAGACTTATGAATAAAGAATACACTAAGAACCAAGAAAATGTCACCAGCGTTTGAACATATACATACTTCCCTTGATGATTATGTCATTAACCAAACGTTCTAAATACACAATGCTTCAGAAAGATGTTTTTAATGGCATGTGTTACTCAAAATTAAAGCAATTCTTCAATATTCCAGTTTAAAGAATAATTTTTATTCTTAGACTTAAGTCAAAAAATTGTTTGGTGAATACGGACCCAAGTGTGAAACATAAATACAACTGAATACAGCGCGAATGTAATTATTAAGAAATTACACATCAGGCTTAGTTCTTAATAGAATGAACATAATATATTTCCATATTATTTCGTGGAATCAATAAAGTGGGCAACTTTCCAATGCACTCGTGATGTAATGATATTATTTCTTAATTCAATGTTTGACATAAAAACAATTGCATCAATCTATGTATGATATACAAGTGAGATATATAATTCTTATTTACACAATGTGTTCCAGATATTAATTATGCTTTCTTCATATCATTGTAATGTTTCACAAAAGCAATTATGGATTCATTAGATTGAAGGCGGAATTATCAGAAATCGCATTGACATTCGATTCATGATCGACATGATCATATTTTTATTATAAATTTTTTTAACGAATTTTTTATATGCATAATTGTTGAAGTTTTCAACATCCTGATTATCGTCATCGACGTCTCCAATGTCACGCACGGACCGGGCAGAAAATGCATCATCAGGCCACACTTCGCTACGTACCCGGTCTAATATTCGGAATCGTTTTACCGACACATTCTTTAGTGTCTCCAGTTCTTGTATGATGACAATGTAGTCCTCCAATAGGATTTGTTTAAAAAGATTATGGTCGTATGTAGCACATCCGAATTCAAGCTGAGTCTCCACTTTCTGAGAGCATGCAGATAGTGTGTCCTTTTGTTTGCGTAAATCGGATGGAAGCAATGAATGGCAGCAGACATTTAAATATTTCAATGTTTGAGGTAGCTGTATGTCGATATATGTTTGCACATATATTGTTAGTGTTTCCAGCTGTTTGAGCGATGACAGTGACTGCGACAAAGACTCTACATGATTCACTTCCATCATACAACTCAGAGTCAGATTTTTGATATTCAGACCACGGAGAACCTCCGGCAGCCCGGGCATCTCATACACTTTAAAAGTAAGCGTTTCCAGGTGTTTGAGCGATGATAGAGACTGCGACAAAGACTCTACATGATTCACTTCCAACAAATTCGTCGAATAAATCAGAGTCAAACTCTTGATTTTCAGACCATGGAAAACCTCCCACAGACCGGGACTCTGATACGCTTTAATACTGAGCGTTTCCAGCTGTTTGAGCGATGACAGTGATCGAGACAAAAACTCTACTGGTTTCACTTCCAAACTGTTCTTCACACAATTCAGATTCAGGCTCTTGATATTCAGACCATTGACAGCCTCCCAAATAACTGGGCTGTCATACACTTTAATACTAAGCGATTCTAGCTGTTTGAGCGATGATAGTGCTACTTTTAAACGTTCCTTCCAATACCTCAAAATTACAGTTTTAATAGTCTGACTATGGAAATGGAAAACATCATAAAGGATGTTTCCCGACACTTTAATAATAACTGATCTCAGCTGTGTGAGTGATGTTATTGACTGCAAAAGCGGCTCTACATGATTCAATATCCAAAAACTCAAACTTTTCATCCAACCCATAGCAGTCATACTGTTTATAGTAAAACGATTTATACCCTCCCACAAACCGGGATTGTCAGACGGTTTAATACTAAGCGATTTCAGCTGTATGCCCGATAATTGAGACTGTGAAAATGACTCTTCATGATTCAATATCAAACAACTCAGAGTCAGACTCTTAATATTCATACCAATGAGAGCCTCCCACACACCGGGATTGTCAGACACGTTAATATTAAGCGATTGCAGATGTGTGAGCGATGATACTGACTGCGAAAACGACTCAACACACTTCACATCAAAATAGTCATTCCAGCCATTTAGACTCAGACTTTTAATATTCAGACCAAGGAGAGCCTCCCACAGACCGGGATTGTCCCTCGTTCTGATGTTCATACCTAATTTATTTTTACTCGTTCGTATTGTTGCATCTATTAATGTAGATGATCCGCTGACTTCTCCTTCGGCACACGATACTATGTCACAGTCTCTCAGCTCACACTCCGCCTCATGATCGAGTGTCAGAAGCGTGCTGAACAGGTTTCGTACCCAGGAAGAGGAACATGTGATCCTGTTCAGATTAATGTATTTTATGGAGGGCAGAACTACTGGAGGAGGAGCTCCACACTTTGCTGGATCTGCATTGGTTAGAGCAATCCAGACCGGTTGTTCCGATGTAGCAAAACTGGTTGTATCTGCAAAATAACAAAGTATTGTAAAGCATAAAGGTTACAAAAAATATTTATATCAGTCACATTTATCGTTAGTGACAATTGTTAAAAACAACATAGCGCTTATCACGATAATAATATTGTTAACCTACATTTAATGGCATTTATGGTATATCGTATACTGAGTTTAAATGGTCTATCGTATAATTTACTACTTTACCTCTTAGCCATATGTAATTTCCCCTTAAAGTCAATGATTTCAACTTGGGGCACGATGAAAGGTTAAACTCATAATGAGATGTAGGCTCATCGCGTTTAAGTGAAGTCATCACAGTTACCATGAGAAACGTGGTATCTACCAACACTGACTGGACATTGGACGTGTTTGTTGACCATATCAACTCTAAATCTCTAATGTTGCTTTCAGTAATGCAAAAATGACTGAGTTTCAGGCGAACGCCATCCTGCTTGTTAGCTGCTGCCTCTTTTATTCCAGACACAATGATGCTATCAAATGGATGATTCGATAAATTATCCTCACAATCAACGGCACATTGATTCATTAAAGTTGACAGTTCATTCGCAGCAGCAATGTTCATTCCACACAAAAATATGAGAACGTGCGAAATTTCGTGATATGAACTGGCGTTGTAGTTAAGATATAAAGAAATGACCACATCAATGACGTGTGGATTGCAGGCGATATAATATGCAGCGAGAAATTCTTGTACAGTTTTGTGAACAAATGAGTTTGAGCTTCCTGTCCGACTTTTGTCTTTCTTGTTTGTTAATATTCCAGTCTTAAGAGCAAAAGTCTTGAGAACTGTGAACACTTCATGAGAAAAATAGTTGGACAATGTTATGTCATTGAAAACAATAGATGATTCTCTTTCAGAAGAGAAGAGCAATTTAAAGGCTACTTCAGCTAGCTTATTTAAGTGTTCAATGTTTGGCTGTAGATAACGTGTGCTAGAAAAACACTCTACAGGAGAAGGGTTTGAATCATTAAAATAACCAGGTGCACGGTTTTCCTTTTTGCAAAGACTTTCAAGTAAAGTAGTGTACAGTGCACACAATGATGATCCTTTCAAATGTTCCTCATCCTCAATCGTGTCTACCCAAGTACAGATGACCAGCGCGTACAACATTGGTGAAGATGATAACGATTCAAGCTTACGTTGGTGTAAGAAATACCAAAATTCATACATAGTTTTTTCTAGATCTTTCGTTTGGTCAATTATGCATCGAAGTATATTTTTACGAAATGAATATGGATCGCTTATCCCCTCGATCTCTAACAGAATGTCGATTTGCGAGTTCTTGATACGTTCATCCGCCAGTTTCCATGGTCGAGATGTTGTAATTACCGTACACGTGTCCTTGGAAATTCCAGCCATGGAAGGTTCAGCTAGGTTACTACCATCAGGAGATACCCATTCATCTAGACCTTCTCGTACTACAAGGCAATTTTCAGTTTTCATTATTTGTACGAAATATTTGTACACATCGGCGCGTTCTTCTTCGGAAAACGTTTTATCAATTAGCTGCTTCTTTATCATTTGCATTACATCTATTTGATCCCTCGAATCTCTCAACGAGATGAAAAATAACAAATAGAATTTCTTAATGGTTAACCAATCTTCAAACGCTGGATTGTCCATGAGAGCTGTCGATGATTGCTGATTTTCGTTGCACCAAGCATGAACTAACTTAACTGTAAACGTAGACTTTCCTCTACCGGGTTCACCCTGTATGTATATACGCTGATTCGATTTATGCTCGGTGTAAAATAGTCCTTTGTAGGTTAATACTTGTTCTTTTTGCACGCGTTTCCCATCTTTTTCTATTTCGATTCGATGTATTTTGGGCGTTGCAAATACGTCTGTAATTCGCTTATCAAGACTGTGATCGAATGTTGAAAGAGGCACATTGCAAGTCGTGTCATCGTAATGTTTCATCAAACGTTGGCGAAGATCTGAAATCATAGCACATTTATGGCATAATGCAGGAATGTTAAATTCTTGACATTTGTTATTATATAAAGAAAGAACAAGATACAGCGCTCTTTACTGCACATACCACATGTTCCTTGAGGTAAATGTATGCAGTTGTTACAAAGCCACATGGGAAGTTTTACCGATATGTCTTTTGTAGATAACACACACCTTTTTAACTTACTATATACAGAATATACATTATTATGCTGATTTGCAGATAAAGAGTTAAGAGCCTGAGTCTGTCACCTTGAAAAAAGGCAGCAGTTCAGTACATACTTTACATGTAATAGTAACGAAGATATAGTGGTGATTCAGGCAAACTTTAACAAAAAAATAACACTGTTTAAATCCAAATCCTTGTTATGGGCCTTGGTAAATGTTTTGAGTATAGACTCCAAGGAAGAATTGCGATTTAATTGTACATATTGTTTTGAATACAGAGAAAAATGCTGCCATTAACCTAAATGTAAGCTTTTGGAAACATAATGGGTGTTTTCTGCTCTATTGTTTGTCAGATTTATGGACATCGAAATGGACCTCAAATAAGTACCCAGAAGTCGTGTGAAAAATTTCAAATGGTACCAATTGCTGTTTCCTCGACAAACACATTTCTGAACATTTAAAGTATAAGAAGCGACATGCATCAGCTGAATTGAAAGCAGGTGTTATAGGTCTTGGTCTGTGTAACAGGTGATTTTAAATTTCAACTGCATATGTCAAGTAGTAACATGGATATACTCTTGTTGTATATAAAGCATAACCTTTTGTGCATCCTGCAATGTTGAACTGACTTTTCGTAAAACCAAAATGGGACATAATTGTGCTTAATTGACGGGGACATAACATAATGCTTTAATAATAAGTGTGCGAAGTTTCCATTGAATACATGTATTTGCAGATTTTGAGTTGTTGCAACCAGACCTTAACCATGCCATGTTGCCGACGCCTACAAACCGGTGTGAAGTACAGCTTTAAAGTCTATCAATAAATATTCCAGTAATGTTTTTGTGAAAAAAGAGTACCAAAATAAGGCGCTCGACAATTACTCTACTGTTTTTTCTGTCTTTAAAAAACCCACACCCAATAAGTGGTAAGTTGTCATACATTGTTTCATTATTATTACACATGCATACATTTATCTTAGTTGAATAATTAATATAATTCTGCAGGGTTGCAGAACAGAGTAAGGAACCTTTTTCAGTGACCTAACGTAATACAAATGTTAAGTTCCAATAGAATACCATCAGTAGTTACATACATATAGATTTTAACAAATACAACCTTAACCAGAACACCACACTGATTTACAAGTAGGAGTTAAAAAACTTAAATGGGCTCTATTCTGAAAAGACAAGCGCCTATGTATATATATATATATATATATATATGAAATATATTTAAACAATTGTCAAAAGTCGACACCAAACAGAGTTTCTTTTTGGAAATGATATTGTGTACAGGTGTTTAGGGTATAACATATATTTAGATTACATGTGTGAAAAACAAACCGTTAACGAACCTGCTACGCATCGTTCGTAGTCTTCACGTAAACTATTGTTCGCTGCCTGTTGCATGCGCACGATACCATCCAGTATACTGCATTCTATGCGTTGTGTCCCATCAAGGGTCTTGCTTTCAAGTCCTTCTTCCGCATCTTGTTTCTTGCTTTCAATTCGTAGGAACGCAACCTGTGTAATTTTGTTAATGCTTTGTTCTCCAACCTGTGTTATTCTTTCAATTCGTTGTTTCCCAAAATGTGTATTACTTTTAAGGCGTTGTTCCCCAATATGAGTTGTGTTTTTAAGGCGTTGTTCCCCAACTTTTGTCGTGCGTTTCAGGAGTTGTTCCCCAACTTTTGTCTTGCATTTAAGGCGTTGTTCCCCGACATTGGTTTGACTTTGAAGGCGTTGTTCCCCAGCCCGTACAGAAGTTTCTAATGTCTGCAGAGCTTCTTCAAGGGTTCTTTCTGCCTCTTTAGAAAAACGTTCGCCAGCCTCTGTCGCATGTTTAAGTGTTTGATAGGCCTCTTTCATCAGCTCGCCAAGTTCTTTTAGGGACATGCACTCATTCTGCAACTAAATACAAATCCAAATTGTGTTGTTGTTTTTTGCTCAAAACAAATATTTAATGTCAGAAATCATATTTCAGAGTAAGACAATATAAATCATTTGATATTGGCCATTTTATTTTCCTAAGTGGCGGATCTGTTGTGTATGACCACGCACAAATGATGATACGATCTTACCCTGAAAAAAAAAAAATTGTTTCATGCTCTTGCACGATAAATATATCAAACGCATGAGATTTTTCGAGTGTCTTAAGATTTCATGTAATTTTACGTCATAAATACTACATAGATTTCTTTAACCCACAATCCTTTTTAAAAATCGTAGCGAGTATTATGATAAGTGGGTTGCCAACGTGAATTCTAGGAAAACTTCCCCACATCATGGTAATTTGTCCATTTAACCTTTTTCATACCAGATTTCTATTACCTTAGTGTTATATTGCCCATTCGTAATATTGTGTAATAATGTGCACTTTTCTTTACGTTTTGGAAGATGTCAAACACAAGTTTGAACCTTTCCATATGCAAAATAGTCCATTTAATTCGTGACCTTACATCACTAAGTCTTGTGCGCGCTGTCGTTGCTGAACGATCATTTTGTAAGCACGTTGGATCAGCAAGTAGCGTGGACAGTGTCTGGAAATAGCCCTGCAGATCAGCATCTGTAACCTTGCAGTCGGATGTATGACGTACATCTCGTCCGATCTGACGGACCTTAGTAACAAGACATTATGGTAAATAATAAAGTGATATTTTAGCTAATTTCAAGTATATAAGTACAATCCACATGTACCTAAGAAACTCATACGATATAAATGTTTAACAGGAAATAAACCATTGTGTCTTCAAAGGACTTTTGCTCATCTACATACATTTGGGTACCAGTTAAATAAATACACATTACTATAATGGCATGAAACTCGTTATTTACAATACCATTTCAAGTGGAGATTGCTTATCAGGCGGCGGAGGTGATAGACATGAGGAGGAGAGACAGTTCTGGAAATGTTTGCAGTTCAACATTATGCTTATCACGCCATTAAAGTCCGATTCCTGGACCGAAGGAATACTGCTATATCCGTCCGGAGGGAGGAAACATTTTCCTATTTCCCAATAGTCTCTTGCCCATTTTTTCGCATCAGTGTTCCGCCAGGACGGTTTACTGTATCTGTGATGTAATATGATATTCTGTTTTACTTTATCACATGTTGAGCATGGTTGGGGTTTCTGAGATGTATGAAAACGACAATTCTGTTTACTATTGTTACAATATTTGGGCGTTGGACATGGTATGAGGTTTTCAATGGAGCAGTTTCCACAACTTATACCAATGTTTGTGTGAAACTTCTGTAATTCTGTGTCCAGAAATTTAGCTAGTCCTTCCTTCGTTATATTGATTGCTAAGCACGCCTTGAACCAGTTATTGGTCTCCTTGTCGGTGAACACATTGGTGCTGGTGGCCATCCTCCTGAAAAAACAACAACAACAACAAAACCTTCAACGCTCAGTGGTAAGTTACTGATGATATAATATTAATCCCGGTTGTCGGACACTCAATCATACTTCATATTTCGTGACCGAAAATTTAGATACACACAAATATTCCCTAAATACAATGTCCACAAATTAAGAGACAAGATTAAATTACACCTATTGCATGAAAGTTCGGATATTCCTGGGGATACAGTCACTTGCCTGATGGTTAGCAATTAGTACGAACCTTATATTCTTGACCTTAAATGAATTGCTGTTTTACTGTTGTTTTTTCTTGCATCCATGTCTTTAAAGGGACTGTAAACCACGAATGACAAAAAAAAAGTTCTAAAAATACCGTATTGTTTTAGAATTATATATTGTATGTTACATTACTTGAAAAAAGTTCATATTTTCTGTATATTCGGTAATAAAATGCCGCGATGTAAAATCGGAAGTACATCGCGAAATTAGGTGACATAACGATAAACAAACTATAAATAACGCAAGTAGATTGATCAGTTTATGCATTAACGGTTTGCAGTCCGTTAAACATCTTAAAACATGGCGCGGTAAAACTGAAGTCTATATATTAAACACACCGTTTGAACAGTACATTTGCCCCAGAGAAGTAAATTTAAAATTTGCTTTAATTAGCAAAATACTATTTTTCAAAAGCACTATAATTACCAGAATTGTCTCTTAATTGAACTCATACTGAAAATGGTGCAAAACTAAAAGTGTGAACACATTCTTTGGTTATCAAAATATTATATATAACGGTATACATGTACAGGCACATTTACCAGAATAACGCAAATGTAACGGAACACTGAATTCTCGCATTTGTCTGCTTTGTTTTACGGCCGTCATTCGGATGTGTAAACACACGTGTGGTAATTAACTAAATTAACATATTCTGATAATTTAACTGCCACGGATTAAGAGATTTCTTAAAGGTGAAACTCTGACTGTCGGAAAAAATAGAGTCGCACGCAATTATTACTTGTCCGAAACAATAACGGTATTATTACTGTATCAACAAGCAAACAAGGTTCTGTTAAATAGAAAAAAGCCAAACTTAATGTTCATGTGGACTCGTATCTGATTTATTAGAATGAAACAACAAAGTAGAATATCGCCATTTCAAAATCATTAAAGTCATCGTAGACCGTTTAAAATAGAAAAGTTAAAATAACAATGTTCGCTGGTCTACATTTAACGTAATAATCTATAATGTGACTTTGTACGTGTTGTATCGTGCGATGTACAAAATCTAGAACAAGCGCTATCATCGCAAATTGATTCAAACTATAACCCTGATATTTTACTGAGAGAGTTGACGAACTATTCAAATTAAAAAGGGGAAACATAGTTTTAAGAACATTATAAAACCTGCAAAAAGGATTTATGGATTCTGATAAAATTTAACAAAAATGGTTAAACGAAGAACGTAAACACAAACAATCACTATTTAAAAGACCTTTATACGATTTAAATTTAAATAAAAACGGACGTACACGAGAACAAATGATTGCTTTAAAGAAGGATTACCAGTAAACATGTAGGAAAATTAAATTAAAATTAAACTATGATCTAAGCAAGCAAATGAATAGTATGCGACGGAAATACCCTTTGAATTTGGGAACTAGACAAGCCTATATTGAAAGAAGAAATAATAAAGGCAACAACAATATGTCATTTGTTTCTGATTATTGTCCGTTGAAAAAAATATGGCGGCCAGGGGGTGGTAATTTGGGTAATTTTTTATCAGAATCCATAAACCATTTGATAAAACACAGTATACCAATATAAATATTCAGGGCTCACACTGGCTCTAATTTTTCTTGAGCCATTTTTTACTCGCGAGGACATGACGCGTTACGTTGCCGTTGTGCCTTTCATAACCAATCATGCTTGTATACAAAGCTTATCAATATATCATTATTTGTTATTGTGCTTTCAATGACATTGTGGTTTTAAAGAATAATTATTCACTTGAAAATTAAGGTTATAAGAATTTATTTTTTGCAAACACGTATATTATGTTCTGTTTACTAATATGTCTGACTATATTTTTGATTACATCTACAGCCATGGCAAGCGCACAAACAAATTATATTCATAAGTAAATCTAAATAAGTTTTAAGTAAGTAAATGTTACAATATGTAACTCAATGCATATATCTCTATATTCGTACAACGAATAGATGCAATTAAGAAATTATACTATAGGAAACCAATAAACATCAATATAAAAATTGAAGTTTAAAATTCAAACTTGAATTTAAAACTAAATAAAAGAATACCTTGTCAAAACATTCCGAAATTTTACCACATCCAATAACCAACCCAGTAACGTAATTCAGACACACTTTTAAATCATCGTTTAGTCTGCTTATCGTACGAAAGCTTTAATCAAACAAACAACGCTTGATAAACTGTTCGTTCAAATTTCACAATATCGATTTAACCTGATAAGAAATTGTCGAACCAAAATTTAGTTGGCGGAAGAGTAAGATAGGTTGAGTGGTTATTGAACGGTTTATTTAATAAATTATGGGTTCTCAACATAATCAAGTCTATAAAAAAGGCTAAGTTAATGTTCAAATTGATACCAATGGCTTTTTACGATATAACAAATAGACCAAGGCTGGTATTTTGGTATTTGAGCAAATATGACATTTTTAGCCAATGTTTCGCAAATGGCTCAATAGGCGAACCACATCGTGAGCCCCATACTTTTTAACCCATTTCTACTCAGAAGCAACGTGAAAATAGCTATAAGCAACTAGCATAAAACCTGAACAGCCTGCAAGTAATTCGCAGTCTTTTAAGATTGTATGCTGTTTGGTGCTCATTAGTACCTTAGTGTTGGAAATGAAGCCTTAAAAACTCGAAGCTAGTTGGAAAGGTATTAAATATAATTTGATTTTCTAAGGAACTACAAACAGGTCAAACTGCGTATCTGAGTGATAAAGGGTTAAAGCACACATTACACCATACATATGTCTAGTCAATAGGTCTATAGATAAAGCCCCATAGCAGTCTACCTTTAACACTCCCGGACAGTGCTTTTTAATGCGAAACTTACTACAATAGGCAGCCGGCTTATATAATAGATGGGCAATATTTACACCTATACATTTTACCTTTGGCAAAGCAATGTCTAAGCTATCCTCTAAATTACTGTTTTTTTTACACAATGTGGCGGTTATTGGACGAATCTAAATAATTTGTGAAATGGTAATATCTCTGTATTTTTGGGCATGTGACCTTTAACCTATTTGAAGTAACACAACATGAGCTATTTCGGAGTTTAACTTCTCTGGTAACTGTGTCATGAACACACTATCATGTTTATACATCAACAATGAATACTAGAATAGCATAAATATTTAAACGATGTGTAACCTGCTCAGACTTGAGTTATTGAATTAAAAGTGCAAAACTGAAATGTTAAGGTGTGAAAGTTTTCAAATGAAACTCTCGTCACGTGGTCAAACAACAATGGCGACCTAATTGTCCAGTCAGTTCATCGTATGCGGATTAGAGACATGTTGCGGTATTGTTAAATGCATACGACCATTTCGATATGTTAAACACGCTGCATTTCAAGCATTTATATCGACGTACTTGTATATACATTGATTTCCTTCTTAAAAGTTCACAATAATTGATTTATAGCGTGACTTAATATGTCACGACCCTGGTAGACTTTCGATATAGGTTTTGCTTTAGCTTTGTTCCTCTAACTGCATATGTAACGGTCATTCCAGACACCAGCAAAGGGATTCAGTATGATGAAACAAATATACACCATTTGCACTACGTCACGACATTAATATATCAGCGAATAACAGTAATATGCACACATTCACTATACAATACACATGTAAATGTGAATATTTTAAATTGTAATTCTATGTCACTTACCTGGAGCTCAAGCTATCACTTTTATGTATGCGTGTCCATATTGTTTCGGGATCCCAGCATCTATTTACAATCGGTCTAAAATAGATCATGGTAAAACACGTAAGGTATCCTGTGAAATCACATATATAGAACATACCCAACTTTCTGCATCGCAATTTCAATTTAAATATTGCAATATTAAATGTGTTTGGCTGTTTTCCACCCGTATAAAGCATTTTGTTTTGTCACAGCTATATTCTAATTGATATAACTAAACGAAACATTAATTAGCATTATCATAATCTGAATTTTTTAGCTAAGAAAATATATATGTTCACATATTTTGTATTCATTTCTAACGATGGATTACTAACTATATGAGCTGTGCATGTACATAATTTACTTTCCAATACATTCTTACTGTTGTATTTCTTTTTTAAAGATCAATTTGTGTACCTACTTTCGAAATGAAATCCTTCCCAAGTCATGTGATTTTAAGTCACATGATGGGTCCGTTGAAACACCCACAAGATACCCCAATACAGGAATTAAAGAAAAAGTTCACTCTACGTTATATTTCTCATAATTTATAGAATTCTTTTATAACGCCATATATTTTTGTATTATTGTTATTATTATTGTTTACGGTCTCACCGCTAGGTCTCTTATTGTTTACGGTCTTTCAACTATTCGTCTTATCTGTGCCACTTTGTCGGAAAAATAAAACTTGCCAGTGAGCAACGATTTTGTCCACGTTAATGCAAAACAGAAAACTATTCGGAAGCTTATATTCTCCAGTGTTTGAATGGAAAGTATCGTAATGTTATCAGACCAATGAAAACACGAGTATAGGTCCACGAAACAAAAAGTGTACATCTTAAAATATTAGATCTGCTTACACAGTCATGTAATTATAAAGTCAATATTCACTGATGTTAATGCATTATATGCATGCTTTAATTGGTGATTGCTGGTTGTTTATGTTTGGAGTGAGAAGTGATATACAGGCAGTAGTCATGGATACACAGAAATAACATTAGTGAAAGCGATCTATATGTTAACATATTACAATAGGCATAACGGGATATTATAAAGTTACGATAGTGTTGGAATATAAAATAACGTAGATAATGTGTTTATGCGAGGCTTACAACATGTAGAGATTTGCCATTAATTTGACTTTGTGAAGTAAATAAGACAACAG
Source organism: Dreissena rostriformis (assembly GCA_007657795.1). Lineage (NCBI taxonomy): Eukaryota > Metazoa > Mollusca > Bivalvia > Myida > Dreissenidae > Dreissena > Dreissena rostriformis. The sequence goes on along the minus strand of VMBQ01013591.1, from coordinate 744 downwards.
CAATGATCGCCATTAAGTGTCAATATTCATATAATATAAAAATGTAAGGCTTGTCGTCTTTTTAAAATAGATATACATGTATATACACTTGAACATAATAGTTGTATCTTGAACTTATCATATATTAATGCCGAAACAAATGCCGAATAACAATATCAAGTAAAGAATAGTTTTATTAATAAACACCTCCTTTTTGTCAAAACTTGGCTTTAACATTTTTTTATATAGACTTTTAAGAAGTCGGATTGTATATAACTTCCTCTGAATGCGCATGCGTAATCTAATATTATGACGCTCACAACATCACATGTTGTTGACATATAATATCGAAATAACGAAACAAAATTGTTTAAAATGTATGTAAATACGGAGCCTAAACCTGATGCGTTCAACAATGCACATTCCTGGCGTAAATTATGTGGTGATAACAGCTGTGTTATTCGTCAGTACATATCTGCAAGAAAAGTGTAAAGTTGTGTACTCATGCTGCACCGGTAAGTTAGATCCGTTTTCATAATATCGGTCGGTATTTATGTGTAAAAATAGAAAATAAATTTGAAATTTATGACCCTATTGCTAGTTCAGAAGGTTGCCAAGTGACACTAATCCATAATGCAAGTTCTAAATCATACGTGATGTTTTAGCAATAAAGAGGAGAAATAACACATTCGTAAATAAAATATATACATAAAGTGTAGAAAAAAAAAATCTTAAAAAACTATCCGATTTATATATATATATATA
>VMBQ01013589.1:0-16454 GCA_007657795.1 Dreissena rostriformis | reverse complement strand
TGAAGTAGGGCATTAAAATGCTTTATTGCTCTCAAGAATTTAACAAAATGTTTATGAATAATTTTGTTATTGTTCTAATAATATTTGTTTGGTGAGCTTTTGTGATCGCCTTTTGTCTGTTGTTTGTCATGCGTTGTCCTTAGTCAAAATTTGCCTTGTTTACACTCTAGAGGCCACACTTAGGCCAACATTTGTTAATAAATTGATTTACGGGATTTATTTTAGAAAAATAGGGTCGGGGGGTCGAAATAAAAATAAAAGAACAGAAATCACAGAGTCGACAACAAAAATAAAAATAAAAGTTAAAACTTGTTGATTTTTTTTATTTTTATAAACCAACATTTTACGTTACTTTTGTAATATATATGTTATTTATGAAAACAGTAAGTCACTAGAAGCAATAGAAATAGTNAACTACTACGTGCATTCATATTATACTCGAAACAAATAAAATCTTTGATAACTTGTGTATGAAGACTCCGTGGTTATTAAGGGATATAGTTATCCTATTCAAAATCATCTCCAGTGTAATGCTTTTGTAAAATCCGCCTTACAGCGACAAATAATTGAGTTGATGTTATGAAACGGTTTTAATTTGATTTTGATATGATTTGACTATTAGGTCTATACGTGCATGTTTTCTGATAATTGAATTCCTTTGAAGTAAACGAAGTAATTTATGTTTCAATAAACACGGATATTAACATATTTAATGTGTAAATGACGATAGCCATAACATTAAAAGTCCGTAGGGTAATTTAAATGCATTTGATGTTTGGTAATGTTGCTCTGATGTCAATATGTGTATTTTGGGGAAATATTGTATAGTTGTTTTCATGTAAACAACTCTTCTGAAACGGATTGGGAATGTGCACATCACAATTTCTAGTTTCGTGAAATAATTATTTCTATTAATTGTTAAAATCCTATCAAGCTAAAGTTATGGAGACAAATTCTAAAAGTACAAATATTATACTTCATAAAGTATTTCATAATATATTCCATTTTTATTTTCCGCAACAATATATATTTATACGACACACAAACACTTACATGGTACATGAACATGTGTTGAATATATTGTACCACAAAACAAGAGCATTTTGTATCTTGTTAAATCTATGTTACCAGATCACATCTAGCGTTGAAATTTTGGCTATTGCTATAAGAACAATGATTATGTATGGGTTAACTTTGCTTTATGAAATATTTTACGAAATATACGTTGATTTTGAGTGTTTATGGGGCTTTAAAGGGTTAAAAAGAAGAAGAAAAAATACGTTTATGTTTGTTTTCGTTGTTGAATAATATTAAAGTAGGTAAATCAAGGAGATCAAAGAGAATCGCGATGACTTATGTCGCGGATAATTGTAAGCTGAATCACACCCATATCTTAACGAGGTATTGAGCAAGATCTGTATCTTAAAAATGCCCAAAAACTATATGGAAAATGAAATAAAAACATACTGGCATCACGCGAATCATCCGGACATACTTTAAATATTTATAAGCTCTCGTTCTTTAAACAGACATGTTAAAGTGGTTAGCCGTAAACGGCAATATGCCTCGTGAATTGAATTATTTATGGTATCGTTTGTTATTGTGATTATGATAACTACATTCGTCTAGTTTATAAAATAATTCTTATTAAATAAATTAAAAAGGTGTCTATCAGGTTGAAACATTTAGAAATTTATTTAAGTGCACATGTCTTATTAAAATAATGTAATAATGTACCCTATTGTGCGTGAACATGTAAGCATAGACCGAACGATATTTTTTGTATCGCTTATACATGTGTCATAGCGTTGTACGGACGATTTCCTGACGCGATTGATACGCTGCGAGATCGAATGTATCGATTTTAAAGAGAGTGTACTCTTTAGCAGCTTGAACACTGGCTTAAGTATAACCCAGCACTTTTAATGTTCTGAAATGAATGAGCCGCGCTCTGTGAACAGGAGGTTTAATGCATGTGCGTTAAGTGTCGTCCCAGATTAGCCTGTGAAGTCCGCACAGGTTAATCAGGGACGACACTTTCCGCTTGTTTTGTATTTCTCATTTAAAGGAAGACTGTCCTTGACGAAAATCCAGTTTAGGCGGAAAGTGTAGTTTCTAATAAGCCTGTGCGGACTGCACAGGCTAATATGGGACGACACGTTACGCACATGCATTAAATCCCCTCAGAGCTCAAATTATAAAACACAATATGATGATTTGTCTTGGGTATAAGGTACTGAACAATAAGCAATCACAATAACTTTATGATCTAATATCAACGGGTGCACAAAATGTAATATGGTAATCATTTTTAAAAATCAGAAGACAACCTCTAAGTTTAGAGCGCTCTCTGGTACTGATATGTGCGAAATATAATGGAACACATGCAAAATTAACTGATTTTGAAAATTTAGTGTATACATGTGGTATCCGAAAAACCTTTCTATATAAGTAATACTTTTTTTATTGAGCCCGCAATGTCAATATAACCCCGCACCAGAAGGGCTATTTTCTGGTCATTTTGATTAAGCCTACATGTTTTCGACATTGAGTTTTGTATGTATCGTTATACATTTAATAATGCAAACCTGCAGCATAAATTTGATGTTCGTGTCTCAAACGATTAAACAAACAAATTACTCTACATAGTCTTAATATACTTATTTTTATACTGTCAGATATCTGACCAAGGTCAATTTGAAGGACAGTACTGTTTGACTGTTTTAAAACACCATGTACATTAAATTATTATTATTAACGATTTTCATAGGCGCTTGACGTGTTTTTTTTATTTCACTAAACATACTTGGTTTAATATTACCCATTTTTTATATTGCCCCCTTAAAACAGTTATAGGATTTATTTTGACTACAATGAATACATTATATACATATACTGGCCTCATGCTGTGATTTGTATTGGCCATGGAAGTATGACAACAACCACGGGTGATTATTTGTATGCAAATACATTATTAAGTATCATATTAGAAATGGAGTTTACTTAATAAATGTGATACTTTAACAACATATGAAAATTTAAAGAACCTTATCAAAACTTGTTACTGTTGTTTTTCTTCTTGTAAATAAGTGGCCATGCATCTGCCAATATGTTTCGACTGTGAATAAAAGATTTTATTATATGCTTTCCGGTAATTTATAGAGAAATATCAGTGAACTAAAACTGGTATATCACTGTTTAAGACAGTGAAAAATAAAAGTGAGATATCGATATTTTCAATGTTTCAGTTAGATACTGGAACTACTTCCCCAATAACCCCATGGTGAGCCTCAATTTTCAATTTTCATTCAAGGGAGACTACTCTACTTGAACCTGAAACACACATTTACCTCCCTTTAACATGGCGAGCACTTTCGCAACTTTGAGTTTTGTTGAATACACAAATAACTACGCCAGTATATGCAACACTATTTATTTCATAATAATTTAAATTGAACTATTGTTTGTTCTAATATTGAATGTATAAAGAATGTAATTTGAAATAGATATATGTTGAATAAAACATTGATACACTTTTACATTTCTTTCAGATGTGAACTATTTTCTTGTGTAGTAAGTTCTTTGTGCGTTCTAACAATTGGGGCACCCCACGGGCAAACTGTATAAGGCAAATTGGGAAAATTAACACAACTACAAAAATAAGCATATAATAAAAAGAAAATTTGTTGGATTCGGTGGAATATCGATTTTAATTCACGAGTGATCATAGAAAATTGACTGGCGCAGCCACTCGTGAAAATATAATTTTCTATAATCACTCGTGAATTAAAATCGATATTCCACCGAATCCAACAAATATCCTCCATTTATATTGAGCAAATTATTTCGCAACCCTGGATTTTCGCTTGCTGTGAAATCAATTTTAAAACAAACGTTAACATTAATAATTTACAATCTAAACATTTTACAATGCCCTTGCTCATCGAAGTTGAATGGTATCTTTTAAACCGACACCGATGATTATTCAACCACGAGGTGCGAGGTATTACGCTTCATTGTTTAGAAGATACATAATTTAAATCTGTATGGGAGATCAATGGACAAACCTCAGCTTGTACAAGCAAATTCTATTTCCATTCAAGCCCTGATAAAATATATAATATTCCTGAAGTACACAGAGTGATATATAGTCTGTGAGTCGTTGCCAATAGTATTTGTAGGCTAAGTGGATACAATGACCCATACTATTGCGGATGTTAAAATAATTGCATAAATGGATACTTAAGGTATATATATTAAGCATAAATTACTTGGGTCGTCTCTAATATTTGTTTAAAGGCACGACTTGACAATTGTCAATTACGAAAATTTATATAGAAACTGTACATTATTTGTGCATGAAGATCACTGTTATGTCATAGTTATAGAAATGATGTATTACACTCTAACAGAAATACATTATATTATTAAATTGAATTGTGAACTTTTGTCCAAAAATACAAAACTGTGCCGCTCATTGCAACTGTCAGAAAAGCAAAAAAACTGTGGTAGCTGATACAAGTAGTATTTAAATCAAATATTGTCATAATACTGATTAAAAAAACTTCTCTATACATTCAAGATAAGATCAAATTTTGTGATATCATCTTTTTCAAGAGAACTGCAATTATTACTTCATTTCTAACATGATACTTTCTGATTTTTCTAGATACAAAAAAATACTATATAATCATCCGTGGTTGTTATAAAAAAGAAGTGTGTGTGTCTTGTGTGTATTCATTTTTGTAGAAATAAATCCTTAAATTGTTTTAAGGTGGATTTTTTTTTTTTTTTAAAGTACTTTTAACGACATATTCATAAATATTAAAATTAATTCAATTATCACAGTCTGCTCGAGGTACAACAGACAGACAGACAGACAGACAGACAGACAGACAAACAGAGATACAGACAGACAGACAGACAGTTTATTCAGACTTATACAACATAACATCGTCTTCATACTCAAATATACATGTACAAATTATGTTCTGTCACGTGAATACGAATGTTACCATAACAATGTGCAACATAACAGTCAATTACAAAATACAAATACAAATAAACACAATATATGTCAAGAACACGTAAGTTCTATCGAGGGGTTTATGAAATCTATTAAACAGTATTATTAATGATCGTATTTCTTATAACTAAAGCTTCTTTGATATATTTACATACATTTGAAATTACTAATATATCACATATAACTAATAACTTGTGGAATTTATACACAGATGGGTTAATATAAAATATACGGCTTAAATTATTTTTTTCTTTAAATCTATACAACAGCGGTATATACATATACAATGGTATTCGTCTTCTAAATCAACGGATTAACAACATAAACAATAACGTTCATTTAGTGGAATGTTGTTCTGAGCATATCTGCCAGTTTGGATTCTCAACGGATATGCAGAGACTCTTAATATTACAACAAATACACGCAGACGTCTAAATATTCTTTGTATTCCAAAGAAGATTTACACATTGTATACATATCTAATACAGAACTGTTATTCATTTTACCATACCATTCTTGTTTAAAANTTATTCATTTTACCATACCATTATTGTTTAAAATGTTTATAAGCATGCTATGTTAAAAATGAATAATTTATATATTGTTGTATTACACACCTCGACAACTCCCTCGATTAGATATCACCCCATTCCTGAATGGAAACTATATCAGTTATTTCTTTTATCATTGATCTCCTCGTATTTTATTAAAGGGTATGTAGACCTTTCTCGCAACGCCGATGATGCTGCAACACATATATTGCGCGCACTGATTTTGCAACCACAGAGAGCGGACGGTTACAAATGTTAAATGAAATCATGGCCGAGGTGCAAGTTTCAACTACGCCTGACGAGTGTTCGGCTTCTACTGATCACTTCAGGAACTCTAGAATACGGAATTACTGTAACAGGTTGGAAAACATTATTGTCTTTATAAAAAATATAGTACAGTGCATGTTTTGTTTAAGGTAAATGTAAAAGTAACGCAAATTGTTTCGATAAGAGAATTTCATCATGTTAAAACGTACTCATACAAACAAGTCTTAGTTGCATATTTCTCAGTCAGTTTAAACTTATTCAACAACGACAACAACAACAACAACAACAACATTTATTCAGCAATAAAGCTTATACAAGCTCATAGCCTACATTATATATGCATTATACAATTTATAGTAATGGTAGAAGATAGAAGTTGGACAATGGTGTTATGAACAGGTTAAAATGGTAGATTTTGAAGGGAATAAATAATTGCATCTAATATTGCAACTGCACATCTAATATTTACTAATTTACTTACAAGACATACGATTATAAGAATTTACAGTCTGGTGAAGAACATATTGATACCGATGTTTCAAAACGAGATTATTTACGTAGAATATTTAAAATAAATGATTTAAAATAAATTATTCATGTGGAACTTAATTTGAGAAATTACATCAATAAGTTTGTATTAATTCTATCATATTCTATAAAAAGATACGCGTGACAAAGTTAATTTTCCTAACATGCATATGTATCAATTTTACAGGTATAAAACTCAATATATCTAAGTTATTTCATTACATACATACATGCATGTGAATATTCAGCGTGCATATATACAATTTTATATGAATATTTACAAATAATGGTATTTCAAGATGAACACACATGAGATTGCATATACATGTTTGTATTAATTCTATCGATAAAAATGCGTGACAAAGTTAACTTAAACACATTCCTAACATGCATATGTATCAGTTTTACAGTTATGAAACTAAGTATATCTTAGTTATATCATTACATATATACATGTATGTGAATATACAGCGTACATATATACAACTGTATATGAATATTTACAAAAAATAAATTCAATATGAACCCACATCTATGTAATTAAACCATCATAAATGCGATCTTATATTTGGTTTCATTTATTTGTTGCGAACCTCAGGATAGAATAAAAAATGTAACAAATACAGAAAAAAATAGTAACAACTCAAATTTGTAAACGACAATCTTTGGTTTGTATCTTCATAACTATTGAAAATCGATGATTACGTTTAATTTTACAACTAAATACAGTTAACGTTTCGATAACTCGTTTATTACCGGTTAAATATTAAAATTACGAGTCGAGATGCTGCCTTAAGCTATTTGCTCCTTAAATAAATTTCGCAGCACTTATCATTTTAGTTTTACTTGCGCTGGACATTAATCTTGCAAATTTATTAATTGTTGGCCATCTGCATAATGCGGCTTTAAATATTTTTTTTTGTAGGTGTGCATATATTGGACATACTTGTAGGAAATGGTATTGATTTTCTATTGCGTTCATATTGCAAAATTTACATTTGCGATTTTCTCGCTCGATATTATGATACCGACCTTTTTCTATTTCAAGATTATGTGATGATATTCGCTTTTAATGGGGAGGTCGAACAAACTGATAGATGTTGAAACGTAACATGTTAAAGCCCCATTAATACTAAAAAATCAACGGCAATTTCGTAAAGTATTTCGTAAAATAAAGTTACCCAATACAAAATAAATGTTCCTTATAGCAATAGCCACAATTTTAAAGCCAGATGTACTCTGGTAACATAGATGTTTGTAGATATAAAATGCACGTTTTTATTTTTTCGTGTCACAATAAATTCCATTTTAATTTCCCTCACTGATATCTATTCATACGACACATGAACACTAACATGGTACCATTTTAGTGTTCTTCTGTCGTATGAATAGATATATTTGCGGGCCATTAAAATGGAATGAATTGTGTCACAAAAAAAAATAAATTATTTCGAGATTGCAAACAAATACATATTCAATTATTAACAGTAACAGAATCATGTAATGCAAAGAGAAATGAAAAGAATAACATATGTAACACCTCTAAGGTTATTAAACGCATGTAATTTTGTGTTGAAAAAGCATTTAAGGAATTTAGAAGAAAAAAAGAGACATTTTCTAGTACGTATAGATCAACATGGATGTATAAATTGTACTATCAGATGAAAAAGGCATAGAAACAAACATTACTAGGTTCGTATATAGACATTTTTCAGTGAGTAAAGACAAAAAATGATGCATAATAACAGATGAAAAGGCATAGCCAAACAATAATAGTTGTTTACAATTTTATTTTATGACACATAGGTCCTACATTTAATTTTATTAAAATAATGGTACGCTATAAAATGCATTTGTAAAAAGTATTTTTGTAAAGAAACTAAAACAATAATCAAGTTTAAATTCTAAGTTTGTGAGACAATGATATTAAATAGTTCCCATTCAATGTCAAATGATTCTTAATTATTTTTTTAAATTGTCAATTACGAAAACTCATATAGTAACTGTACATTATTTGTGCATGAAGATCACTGTTATGTCATAGTTTTAGAAATAATGTATTACACTCTAACAGAAATACATAATATAATTAAATTTAATTGTGAACTTTTGCCTTAAAAATACAAAACTGTGCCGCTCATTTCAACTGTCAGAAAAGCAAACAAACTGTGGTAGCTGATACAAGAAGTATATGAACCAAATATTGTCGTAGGACATAATACTGATTAAAAAACTTCTCTGTACAATCAAGATAAGATCAAATGTTGTGATATCATCGTTTTTAAGAGAACTGCAATTTTTATTTCATTTCTAACATGATACTTTCTGATTTTTCTATATAAACATAAAATATTACACAATATTATTGTTTTGCAAACTGTGAATAAAGCGAATAAAGTACTGTTCTGTATTTTAACTCAATCTTTTTAACTTTCATACTCAATTTATTTTATTTCAGAAGTATTCAACTTGTGTTCATCATGAGGAAAATGAGATACATATTGGGTAAACATTTACTGAAACTTGTAAATATGCTCCATTAACTATCTCAAAAGATTTAATTACGTTGATGTTAACTGGAATAATAACTTTCGACATTAAAATTACTTTTATACTTTGCATGAGTTTATGTTTGTGTATTGCAGGAATCAGCATAGCCCTATCGATAGCATTCATAGTGTTCTCCATGAGTTGGACTGACATCAACATCGAAGCATATATCCCTTTGCCGAAGCAACAGGTATTTTAACATAATATTTATCAAATCTTGACATTTGATATACAGCGTAAATTATAAATGCCATTACAACTTAAATTATATATTTCTTTGTCATGTGATGACGACAGAAAATTGTTTACGTTGACGAACATGTTATTGTTACGTACATAATAAAATACAAATTGTGTAAATTACAACCGGTCATATGTGTTTGTTAAATGATATATTATTTGGTTAATAGTATTTGGAAAAATGATGTGAAAGTAATCTTCTGATGAAATTATATTAACTTATTAGGTTAAAGTTATTTTCCGACATAAGTAACGAATTTTAAATTATTATTATCATAAAATCTCGTTTAAAGTTAAGTTTAGTCAATTAAATTATACATTTCATATACGATATTGCATTGAATTAAATACTATTTAGCATAGTGTATACAATGTATGCGTTTATATTAGTAAATTTGTATTGGTACGTCATATTACTCTTAATCAACCCGAAGTTGGTCATACTCATATGTACTGAAAAGTACTCATATGACTGATAACCTGATGTTACTACTATTGCTAAGCTTAAACATGTATACTGCCTTACATGTGTTCCGAAATGTTGATGTAGTTAATGTTTTGCTTTATAAAAAAGACGGATGTTTTCTTTTCTCAATGAACATGTGTACTTATTATTCACCACATGCAGATCCTTATCGTTATCACCACATGCAGATCCTTATCGTTATCTGCATGACACTTTTTTCAGTTCAGCGATAATAATATTTGGAAAAAATCGATCCAAGAGAATAATCAACAAGCGGAGCAGCCTCGTCCGTGGTTCAGTCAGTCAACTTCCGCTNTAAATTATACATTTCATATACGATATTGCATTGAATTAAATACTATTTAGCATAGTGTATACAATGTATGCGTTTATATTAGTAAATTTGTATTGGTACGTCGTATTACTCTAAATCAACCCAAAGTTGGTCATACTCATATGTACTGAAAAGTACTCATATTACTGAAAACCTGATGTTACTACGATTGCTAAGCTCAAACATGTATACTGCCTTACATGTGTTCCGAAATGTTGATGTATTTAATGTTTTGCTTTATAAAAAAGACGGATGTTTTCTTTTCTCAATGAACATGTGTACTTGTTATTCACCACATGGAGATCCTTATCGTTATCTGCATGACACTTTTTTCAGATCAGCGATAATAATATTTGGAAAAAATCGATCCAAGAGAATAATCAACAAGCGGAGCAGCTTCTTCCGTGGTTCAGTCAGTCAACTTCCGCTGGGACTCAGATCAACACGAACGCTCTTCCGACGACCAGCAGTATCGTAAGTAATGACTTACATTCGAATAGACTTCCTAAACTAACATTGCCTTCATTTGACGGAGACATACTGAAATGGAAGACGTTTTGGGATTGCTTTGAATCAACAATTCATTTGAACAGCAATCTTACGGACGTTTCAAAGTTTGCCTATCTTCAATCTCAACTTGAGGGAGCTGCTGCACATACAATTAAAGGATTTGCGTTGACGAATGCCAACTATTCACGCGCTATAATTCTGCTACAAAAGCGAGTTGGTAGTCCGCACCGCATTGTACACGCCATCATGCAAGCTCTGATCCAGTTACCAGCTCCGTGCAACACGTTGAATAGCATGCGCAACTTTCATGACAAAATGGAAACTTATATACGAGGCCTCGAGTCACTAGGTCAGCATCAAGACGGATACGGAAGTCTATTGGTACCAGTCATTTTAGATAAGATACCGTCGGAAGTAAGAAAGAGTCTTGCTCGAGAACATGGAGATTTAAACTGGCAATTGGGAGATCTACGACACGCATTGAATCGAGAACTCAATATCATGGAGGACGGAAGTGCGTGTAATATACCGGAAATGACGGAGTTTGTCAGCACAGCATCATTCTACGTTGGGTCAACACCGAATGATCAGTGCCAAAGACATCAAAAAGAAAGTCAAACTTCGATTTCTTATGATGTGAAATGTGTGTTCTGCGATGGAAATCATAAACATAAGGACTGTGTGAGTGTTCCTGACATGAAATCAAGATATAAACAAGTGAAACGGAAGCGACTCTGTTTTAACTGTCTCGGACTACATCAAGTTTCAAAGTGCACATCTCGAAAACGTTGTCAAGTGAGTAAGAAAAAACATCATACGAGTATATGCAGCAACCTGAATACCCAGAAACACAGGTAAGAACCGGAAGTGTCGCCAACAAGACCGGAAACAACTGTTCTTCATTCATCATCACAGATCCATAAACAAAGCGTTCTTTTGAAGACAGCCATTAGTACTGTGTACTCTGGTCAGATACACACCGACGCATGTATACTGTTCGATGAAGGAGCACAGAATTCGTTCATCACTGAAGCGCTTGCGCGTGAACTTGAAGTGAAGCGAAATGGAACAGAGACCATTCAACTGGAAGCATTCGGCGATAAGAAAGATCGGATTCTGCACTTGGAGACAGCTTCCATCAATCTGAACTCTGACCGGAAGGAGCGTATACCGATCAATGTGCTGATTGTTCCAACCATAGCTACCCCGATCAGCACGCGTCACATACACACTGCTGCACGTTTGCCCTATCTCAGCAAGTTGAAACTTTCCCATCCAGTAACTGAACGTGAAGATTTCCACATTTCATTGCTGATAAGCGCTGACCACTACTGGGACATTATCGAAGACGAGGTAATTCGCGGAAAGGGGCCGACGGCAGTGAAGTCAAAAATAGGATACCTGTTATCTGGACCAGGCGGAGCAGACGAAATAGTTCGAATCACGTTCTCAACGTAATTACTTCGCATGCAAACGAAGCGAGTTCACTAGAACGATTTTAGTCCTTAGAAAGCCTGGGGATCATTCCACCAACAGATGAGCCAGAGAAACGAGACCGCTTGAATACATATAAGTAGACGTCCATCGAATACTCTGGTAACCAAAACACGGCGTCTCTACCGTGGAAAAACGAACATGAGCCGTTACCATCCAACTACTACGTAGCTAAAGGTAGAACGGAGAGTACGATTCGAAGGTAAAGCCGGAAACCGAAAATGCTTCAGAAATATAGCGACATCAATGCCGACCAAGAGGAAAGAGGATTTATTGAACAAATAGACGAAAGCGCACCATCTTCTTCGATCGTACATTACATTCCTCACCACCAATCATGAAAGAGTTTCCTACAACGCCCATTCGCATTGTATACGATTGTAGCTGTAAACAGTCCCCCGACCAACCGAGCCTAAATGACCGCCTAGAGTCAACACCCCTGTACTCAACGACTTGACATCAATTTTACTGCGATTTCGCCTACATAGATATGCAGTCAGCACAAATATCGAGAAGGCGTGTTTGCATGTGGGCTTACATGAAAAGGATCGCGATGCTACACGATTCCTGTGGTTGAGTGACCTGAGCGATCCAGAGTCCCCTTTACGCAGCTACCGTTTCAAAACTGTATAATTTGGCGCGACATGCTCACCCTTCATACTGAATGCGACACTTCTCAAACATCTAGACGAGAACAAGACCAATCCTGCATCACACACTTTGGGAGAAGATTTGTATGTTGACAATGTCCTATCAAGCTTTAGTCAACAATCTGAACTTGTCAACTACTTCCGAAACGCCCGAGGTTTGATGAATAGTGCCAGTATGAATCTGCGGTCGTGGACATTCAACAGTAAAAGACATCGCCGCAAGAGAAGGTGTGCTCGATGCAGATGAGGTGACAAAAGTACTCGGAATGCGCTGGAAACCGGAAGAAGATACCTTGGCATTCATACATCGTGAAATACCAACGTTGCACAAGTTGACCAAGCGAGATATCCTACGATACTCATCACAGATCTACGATCCACTCGGGTTATTAAGTCCTGTAACTGTGAGAGCCAAGAATCTGCTTCAAAAACTTTGGAGAGAAAAGGTCGATTGGGATGTGCCGCTACCATTGGACGTTCAAGAAACGTGGCAACAGCTAGCGGAAGACGTAAACACTGTCACCAACTTTCCATTTTCAATGCAGTACTGCAGTTCAAGTCCCAAGGTGTGTCTCCATGTTTTCGTTGATGCTAGTATACGATCATACGGGGCAGCAGCGTACATTGTCAGCGAAACGGAAGCCAGTCTCGCTATGGCGAAAAACAGAATTGCACCAGTAAGAAAAATGACTCTATCGCAACTCGAACTGATGGCCGCTGTGATTGGTGCTCGACTCGCGACACACTTGCGGAAAGCCCTCAATATTTGCGATATAACACTCTGGTCCGACAGCCTAATTGTTTTAAATTGGTTGTCAATAACGAAGCCATTCAATCGATTTGTGCAAACCAGAGTTCAAGAAATACATTTGCTGACACAAGACAATACATGGAAATATTGTCCAACTGACGACAACCCCGCCGACCATCTAATCCGCGGCATCCCTGCATCACAGTTTACAAACAACACACTCTGGAACAACGGACCATCTTGGATCACGCGTAAGGATGAATGGCCAGTATGGAAACGACAACCATGTGACCCTATGCCTCTAGAAGAAGACAACAACACCAGTCCGCAATGACGTTCATTCACTTGAGCTGTCAATCACAAGAATGAATGGAAAGAGTGATTAACAGTATAGCAAATATTCGACTTTGCTTCGCGTCACAGCCTATGTACTTCGATTTATTTCAAACTGTAGACAATCAAGTACACAAATCACTGGCGTTTTAACATCGACGGAAATTGAAGTCGCCGAACAAAGGTGGTTGTTAGCCTGCCATTGGTCATCATTTGTTGAGGAAATAACAAAGTTCCCAAACGACATCCTCATGTAAGACAGTTGAGGTTGTTCGTAGACGATACGGGGATTATTCAATGCGGCGGCCGTATTCACAACGCATCTGTTGCTGACATCACCAGATTCCCGTACCTGTTACCAAGACAGCATAAACTCACAAATCTTATAGTACATGATGCCCATGAAAATCAGTTACACGCCGGGACAAACGCAACGGCCACGCACATAAGACAAAAGTACTGGATTCCCGCCATACGACAGTGTGTTCGTTCGGTTCTGCAAAAATGTGTTACATGCAAACGCGTTCAAGGCAAATCCTACACGCCTGTGAAGTCCCCGCCATTACCAAAGTACAGAATTGACGAGTCTCCGCCAAAAAGCGTGACGGGTATAGATTTAACAGGTGCCCGTTACCTCAGAGATCGAACCGAATGCCAAACGAAAGTATATATCTGCTTATTTACTTTTGCCAGCACCAGGACCGTTCACCTTAAGATTGTTCAGGATCTTTCACAAGATTCCTTCATGCAAGCATTCCAAAGATTCGCAAGTCGCAGATCACTTCCGAAAATCGTGATGTCCAATAACGCAACCAACTTCCTGAGCGCGTCACATCAGCTCAGGCGTCTATTCGAGTCAGCTGCAGTTAAGGAGCTCCTCAGCCGAAAAGGGACAGAATGGCACTTCATTCCAAAACGCGCACCGTGGTATGGATGATGGTGGGAGCGCCTTATTGGACTGACGAAATCTGCGCTCAAAAAAGTCCTTGGTCGCTCACTCGTTAATATGGAAACATTGCGTACGGTTGTGACCGAAATAGAAGCCATGTTGAACGACATACCTTTAACACAGCTATCATCATGTAGCAATGATTTGGAACCTCTAACACCATCGCACCTTGTTTACGGTCAGAGAATTACGTCGCTTCCATGCAACGACATAGCGATAGATACCGAAAATTAAATTGGAAGAGAAGATGGAAGTTTATACCGTAAAAGTGTAAAGCAGCAAAACGAACTCCTTAATCAGTTTTAGAGTTTGGTGAACTGAGTACCTCACTGCTCTACGCGAATCGCACAAACTCACTGGAACGACGTTGCAGAGTATTGCTGTGTGAGATGTGGTGCAGATACACGACGAATGTCCCCGCAGCCAGTGGAAACTCGGAGTCGTACAGGAACTCATCACTGGAAGAGACGGTCTTACAACGAGCTGCACATGTCAGAACCACCCGGGGAGTCACGACAAGGCCTATTGTGAAGCTCTATCCGTTGGAGGTAACTAGTGACAATGAACATTAAATATACATCGAGGCATAGACAAACTATGTGTATTAGTGACATTATTTAATTTTGGTTCAATTCTTTTCGCGGCACCCAGAATGTTAAGTATTTTTGACGTCAACGCCATTTGCCGCAAGTAGTTATGTTTTACGTTGACGTCATCATCATTATTGTTGCTTACTTTTATCAGACGTTATTAAAGGATCGAACCAAACAGACGTGTTGTAGTACATAAGCGTAGTACCACTACCACACTAAGAGTATTGTTTCTAATTTATGTTCATACGACCGTGTGGTTTGACCCTTAAATTCGGACAATAATCAATAAGTTGGTGTGCATATACGTGTCATATTAAAACAGAACACCGGTACTTTACTAGCAAGTTTATTTCGTATTTTTTCATAGCCTTGTTAACAGGCATACGTACGACTGAATATGATTTACATTATACTTTATCAGTTTATATCATTGTATAGCATAAGTAAAATAAATTTAATATTTTAATCAGTAGTTATGTTATTAAAAAGGAACTTCTACGTGTTTTGGTTTAAGAGATTAATAGTTACATGATTAAAATGAATGCATTTGCTTTAAAGGGAGGTAAACCTCGTTTCGTCGACCTTGTTTTGGGTCCATATTAAGTATTCTGTAACGCGGTTGAACACCGTATAATGCAAAATGTTGGCTAAGTATACTGCAATAATACTTTGTCTTTGGGTGTATACCTGTTGCTGCGTTGTGTAACGATTCAAGCAATTTCATACTATCGCCATAGTTGTCTTTAAAAAAAACTGTTGTTTTATTTCAGATACTAAAGCTGCAACAGCATTCAGAAGTAAGTACTTGTATATGATATTAATATAAATAAACATAGAGTTATCTTGCTCTATATTAGACAAACACTTTATATATATATGGTGTACGTACTGTGTTATACCATAGATAATTAAGCAGGTAAAACACGAGAACAATAGACTACAGTAACAAGAAGCTAAAAAAATCTTCGAAATACACACACAATAGCTACGTTTTGCCCTTTTGGAAAACAAATGTCATATTTAATTGCGTTACATGCAACTTGCAAATGATAACTGCTATAGTAAAGAAAAATATATAAATACATTTACTCTCCGACATTTCCAATGTCACCAAAGGAGAAATGTTGGAACATCCATGTCGTATGAACTTATGTCCTGATTAATTTTAAGTTAATTATTTGTTTGAAACGTTCATGAATGTATGCAAAAAAT
>VMBQ01013588.1:0-10339 GCA_007657795.1 Dreissena rostriformis | reverse complement strand
GGGGCCGTATTCCAGTAGCTTCTTAAGTTAAAAAATAACTTAAGTTGAAATATTGCGCAATATTTTTTCTTATCTCCGCCATTTTTTCTTTAAACATAAGATTTCACTTAAGTTAAATTCTGGTAGCTTCATAAACTTAATAAATTTCTTTACTCTGTGTATTTTTTCTCATATATTTTAAATTAAGTTAACTTCCTTTAACTCTTAAAGGAATTTCTTAAAGAGAAATACTAAGCGTCTCATGTTTTATTTTTTACATTTCAAATTTAACTTAAGAAATTTATTTAAGAAATTTCTTAACTTAAGTGAAAACTTAAGAAGCTACTGGAATACGGCCCCAGATAAGGATTTAGTCTTAAGGGTATTTTACCCCCTGATATTATTTTTAAAGCGTATTTTACTCCTTTGTGTCAGCCATAAAGGGTATTTAGGAATATTGGGGAGTATTTTCCATTTCCATAGAAAACTGACATAGTACATGGCGTGTTTAATCTAGAAATATTATGATTTGTTATTAATAAATGCAAACAGAATAAAAGTTAAATGATGACATGAACAGACTTTCTTTAAAATATTCCCGCAGGAGCCGCTGTTCGCTTAAAACGTCCCTTTTTTGATACACAAACATGATGGGCCGCCATTTTGATTACAAGCTTATTTTGATTGACTTACTTTTGATTTAAAGGTTAACTTACACTAAAAACTCAACCGGCTACGCACTTTAATCAATTAAAAATATGTACGAGGATTTGAATTGTGTAATGTTACGTACTGGGCCGATTTTTAATGCGTTTTTTTAATTTTTCAACGGGTCAATACGCAGATACGCATCTTATCTGGAGCTCTGAGTGACTCTCAAGAATTACATAGACTCTGGTTAAAGATATACCTATTTTAAGACAATGGAGAATTTTCAACATCTCTGGTAAAAGATGTACCAATTATAAAACAATATTGAATTTTGAGATTTTAACCCTTTAGTTGCTTTGGTTTGCATAAATATTCGCAACAGTGTGCAGCTTTATTGCTGGTCAGAAAGGTTTCTGACTATAATTGGGTTTGCTTGATTAACTACAGTAGTTGCTGCTCCGCATTTGGTTGTCTTGTTTAACTAATTGCTGCGCCACCGATTCAAAAGTTTTATTTGTAACTCGACTACATATAAACAGAATCACACATATTTTTACATTTTTCTCTGTTAATCAAGGCAAAAGGTGATCACCACGCTTCCAACGTTTGAGATCAACATCTCGGACCGCAAGCTGCTTTTTCTATGGAAATTCTACAACAACTTTACAGTGACCTCTAGCGCCAGTATGCAGCACCTGGGGGAGGACATGGTGGATGCAGCATCGCCCATTGGCAAATATGATCTGGTAGGTGGGCAGTCTGGAGTCTTCTGAATGTTTTTATGGTGTTGTGTTGTGCTGTTATATGTTTGTACTGTGTGAAGGACAATTTTTGGGCATGCTTGTTTTATTATGAATGGACACTGACTGGATACAATTTAGAATTGTTTAGTGTAATACTGTTAGCATTTGTAAAATTTACTTTGCAAAATCTTTAATGCATGAATACATACATGAAATTATACATTTTCTATTTTTTATGCCCCCAGTAGGGTGGCATATAGTGATCGTACTGTCCATCCGTCCGTCAGTCCGTCTGTCTGTCTGTCCTTATGAAATTCCGTTACCCATGCGTTTAGGTTTTCGAAAAATGGTCATAACTTTTGCAATATTGATCATAGCAACTTGATATTTGGCATGCATGTGTATCTCATGGAGCTGCACATTTTGAGTGGTGAAAGGTCAAGGTCAAGGTCATCCTTCAAGGTCAAAGGTAAAAAAAGTATAAAAAAATCTAAAAAACAAATTATCAAAGCAGCGCAGTAGGGGGCATTGTGTTTCTGACAAACACATCTCTTGTTTTTATAGACTCTGTATAACTTTGTAGATTTTGACTGTGCTTGTTTTATTATGGAATGACACTGTCTGTACTCGATGTAGATTTGCAAGATAGTATAAAGTGTAAATGTTGATGTGTATTAAACAAATGCACCAAAACATGTTACAGGAGGAATTAATTATCCCAAAAATAGTAAGTTGTGTTACAAAAGTTGATTGACAAAATTGATGAACACATATTCTCCTTGTAGTAATCATGTCCACATTTAGTGAATTCTTTCATTAAATAACACAGTCGCGCGTATCTCATAAAGGTTAATTAACTGCTGCGATATAATAGGAAAATAGTATTAAAGCAAAACAATCAAATAAACAAATATGAAAAAAACATTTAAAATGATAAACGTTTTGTGTTAAACAAATTTTAACATGATAAGAATACAATAAACAAACATATTTATTTGTACATCATTGTGTTCCTCCATTTTGTCTGCAACGATATACCTGATATCAAAACCATTTATAATTAAACCAGTCATTAGATAAAACTTGTCTTAATGCTTGTGTGTTAATATCGTCTTAGATTAATCTGCGTGGTCCAGTCCACACAGGCTAAAAAGGGACAACACTTTCTCCATTAATGGGATTTTTTGTTCAAAGAAGGTCTCTGCTCAAGGAAAATCCAGTATAGGCGGAAAGTGTTGTCTCTGATTAGCCTGTGGGGACTTCACACTCAGGCTCATCTGGGAATATACTTTGCACATATGCATTAAGCTCAGCTTTCCCAGAATGCATCTCAATTTGAGGCTTGAGTGTGAAACTGTTGAATCTGCCGACCCTGGTACAAAACTGTCACACTTTGGCCTTGAATTATACTCAAATATTCTCCCTGACATATTGGTGTTGGGGAACATTATCATGTAGGTACCTATATTCAGATATTTATCTTTATCATCATAATCTTTATTATCATTATGCTCATTTTAATAATCATCATTATCATCATCATAATTATCATCACCACCACCATCATCATTGGCATCATCATCATCATCATCACCACCATCATCATTGGCATCATCATCATCACCAACACCAATTACCTTCACTATAAGAATCACCTCTGTAATAATGATCTCCTTTATCTTCATCATCATTTTTGGCATAAGCATAAAGATCATTTTCATAATACTCCTCAATTCATATAGTGAACCTATATATTTCACACCCCACCACATTCCCAAAATGTTCTTAATAACATTGAAAAAATGTAGAGTTTTTAGTTTTTATAACAGGTTACTGCCCTATTGTTTTGCTATATCTTAGGTGAGGCAAAGACAAAAAGGACAAGCTTGCCAAGTGGTTTTTTATTTGTGCCTCTGATATATTATAAAACAATACGACAGTAATCTGTTTTTCTATTTATCAAACCTCCATTTCTTAAGAAATAATAAAAATAATCGCTGTGACTCTGCATTTGTGGAATGAATGTGAATATCCCGTTGATGTTTTATGAATATAAGCAATTGTGCTTTATATTTGTAAAATATGTTTTAGGCTGTTTTTGTTTCTTTTTGTGTTTAAAATGTACTACATCTTGTTAAATCCTATTAATTTCTACTGAAAATGAATTCTCTATCGTTTATTCCGTGTATTATGTCATGCCTCCAAACATTGACTATTATAACCCCCTACTAACCTGATATAAAAAACTATATGCATACCCTTTGTATCAGGTAGATATCAGCTTAGAGGTATGATAAAAGTTCTGATTTTCCATGTAACATTATTGTCATAATTGATTCTCTAGACATATACACAATGTATTTGTCAATATGTTCATATCTGAATATCATGATGATCATTAGTGTATACACTTATCAGACCTATAACTGGCTATTAACCCTTTGCATGCTGGGAAATTTGTCATCTGCTAAAATGTCGTCTGCTGAATTTCTGAAATAAGCATTTTCTTGGTTTTTTTTTCCAAAGAATACTATCAGAATAGCAAACAGTTTGNCTCACCAGACTGCAATATCTCATTAGCGGAGAGGGCAGCTCCTCACCAGACTGCAATATCTCATTAGCGGAGAGGGCAGCTCCTCACCAGACTGCAATATCTCATTAGCGGAGAGGGCAGCTCCTCACCAGACTGCAATATCTCATTAGCGGAGAGGGCAGCTCCTCACCAGACTGCAATATCTCATTAGCGGAGAGGGCAGCTCCTCACCAGACTGCAATATCTCATTAGCGGAGAGGGCAGCTCCTCACCAGACTGCAATATCTCATTAGCGGAGAGGGCAGCTCCTCACCAGACTGCAATATCTCATTAGCGGAGAGGGCAGCTCCTCACCAGACTGCAATATCTCATTAGCGGAGAGGGCAGCTCCTCACCAGACTGCAATATCTCATTAGCGGAGAGGGCAGCTCCTCACCAGACTGCAATATCTCATTAGCGGAGAGGGCAGCTCCTCACCAGACTGCAATATCTCATTAGCGGAGAGGGCAGCTCCTCACCAGACTGCAATATCTCATTAGCGGAGAGGGCAGCTCCTCACCAGACTGCAATATCTCATTAGCGGAGAGGGCAGCTCCTCACCAGACTGCAATATCTCATTAGCGGAGAGGGCAGCTCCTCACCAGACTGCAATATCTCATTAGCGGAGAGGGCAGCTCCTCACCAGACTGCAATATCTCATTAGCGGAGAGGGCAGCTCCTCACCAGACTGCAATATCTCATTAGCGGAGAGGGCAGCTCCTCACCAGACTGCAATATCTCATTAGCGGAGAGGGCAGCTCCTCACCAGACTGCAATATCTCATTAGCGGAGAGGGCAGCTCCTCACCAGACTGCAATATCTCATTAGCGGAGAGGGCAGCTCCTCACCAGACTGCAATATCTCATTAGCGGAGAGGGCAGCTCCTCACCAGACTGCAATATCTCATTAGCGGAGAGGGCAGCTCCTCACCAGACTGCAATATCTCATTAGCGGAGAGGGCAGCTCCTCACCAGACTGCAATATCTCATTAGCGGAGAGGGCAGCTCCTCACCAGACTGCAATATCTCATTAGCGGAGAGGGCAGCTCCTCACCAGACTGCAATATCTCATTAGCGGAGAGGGCAGCTCCTCACCAGACTGCAATATCTCATTAGCGGAGAGGGCAGCTCCTCACCAGACTGCAATATCTCATTAGCGGAGAGGGCAGCTCCTCACCAGACTGCAATATCTCATTAGCGGAGAGGGCAGCTCCTCACCAGACTGCAATATCTCATTAGCGGAGAGGGCAGCTCCTCACCAGACTGCAATATCTCATTAGCGGAGAGGGCAGCTCCTCACCAGACTGCAATATCTCATTAGCGGAGAGGGCAGCTCCTCACCAGACTGCAATATCTCATTAGCGGAGAGGGCAGCTCCTCACCAGACTGCAATATCTCATTAGCGGAGAGGGCAGCTCCTCACCAGACTGCAATATCTCATTAGCGGAGAGGGCAGCTCCTCACCAGACTGCAATATCTCATTAGCGGAGAGGGCAGCTCCTCACCAGACTGCAATATCTCATTAGCGGAGAGGGCAGCTCCTCACCAGACTGCAATATCTCATTAGCGGAGAGGGCAGCTCCTCACCAGACTGCAATATCTCATTAGCGGAGAGGGCAGCTCCTCACCAGACTGCAATATCTCATTAGCGGAGAGGGCAGCTCCTCACCAGACTGCAATATCTCATTAGCGGAGAGGGCAGCTCCTCACCAGACTGCAATATCTCATTAGCGGAGAGGGCAGCTCCTCACCAGACTGCAATATCTCATTAGCGGAGAGGGCAGCTCCTCACCAGACTGCAATATCTCATTAGCGGAGAGGGCAGCTCCTCACCAGACTGCAATATCTCATTAGCGGAGAGGGCAGCTCCTCACCAGACTGCAATATCTCATTAGCGGAGAGGGCAGCTCCTCACCAGACTGCAATATCTCATTAGCGGAGAGGGCAGCTCCTCACCAGACTGCAATATCTCATTAGCGGAGAGGGCAGCTCCTCACCAGACTGCAATATCTCATTAGCGGAGAGGGCAGCTCCTCACCAGACTGCAATATCTCATTAGCGGAGAGGGCAGCTCCTCACCAGACTGCAATATCTCATTAGCGGAGAGGGCAGCTCCTCACCAGACTGCAATATCTCATTAGCGGAGAGGGCAGCTCCTCACCAGACTGCAATATCTCATTAGCGGAGAGGGCAGCTCCTCACCAGACTGCAATATCTCATTAGCGGAGAGGGCAGCTCCTCACCAGACTGCAATATCTCATTAGCGGAGAGGGCAGCTCCTCACCAGACTGCAATATCTCATTAGCGGAGAGGGCAGCTCCTCACCAGACTGCAATATCTCATTAGCGGAGAGGGCAGCTCCTCACCAGACTGCAATATCTCATTAGCGGAGAGGGCAGCTCCTCACCAGACTGCAATATCTCATTAGCGGAGAGGGCAGCTCCTCACCAGACTGCAATATCTCATTAGCGGAGAGGGCAGCTCCTCACCAGACTGCAATATCTCATTAGCGGAGAGGGCAGCTCCTCACCAGACTGCAATATCTCATTAGCGGAGAGGGCAGCTCCTCACCAGACTGCAATATCTCATTAGCGGAGAGGGCAGCTCCTCACCAGACTGCAATATCTCATTAGCGGAGAGGGCAGCTCCTCACCAGACTGCAATATCTCATTAGCGGAGAGGGCAGCTCCTCACCAGACTGCAATATCTCATTAGCGGAGAGGGCAGCTCCTCACCAGACTGCAATATCTCATTAGCGGAGAGGGCAGCTCCTCACCAGACTGCAATATCTCATTAGCGGAGAGGGCAGCTCCTCACCAGACTGCAATATCTCATTAGCGGAGAGGGCAGCTCCTCACCAGACTGCAATATCTCATTAGCGGAGAGGGCAGCTCCTCACCAGACTGCAATATCTCATTAGCGGAGAGGGCAGCTCCTCACCAGACTGCAATATCTCATTAGCGGAGAGGGCAGCTCCTCACCAGACTGCAATATCTCATTAGCGGAGAGGGCAGCTCCTCACCAGACTGCAATATCTCATTAGCGGAGAGGGCAGCTCCTCACCAGACTGCAATATCTCATTAGCGGAGAGGGCAGCTCCTCACCAGACTGCAATATCTCATTAGCGGAGAGGGCAGCTCCTCACCAGACTGCAATATCTCATTAGCGGAGAGGGCAGCTCCTCACCAGACTGCAATATCTCATTAGCGGAGAGGGCAGCTCCTCACCAGACTGCAATATCTCATTAGCGGAGAGGGCAGCTCCTCACCAGACTGCAATATCTCATTAGCGGAGAGGGCAGCTCCTCACCAGACTGCAATATCTCATTAGCGGAGAGGGCAGCTCCTCACCAGACTGCAATATCTCATTAGCGGAGAGGGCAGCTCCTCACCAGACTGCAATATCTCATTAGCGGAGAGGGCAGCTCCTCACCAGACTGCAATATCTCATTAGCGGAGAGGGCAGCTCCTCACCAGACTGCAATATCTCATTAGCGGAGAGGGCAGCTCCTCACCAGACTGCAATATCTCATTAGCGGAGAGGGCAGCTCCTCACCAGACTGCAATATCTCATTAGCGGAGAGGGCAGCTCCTCACCAGACTGCAATATCTCATTAGCGGAGAGGGCAGCTCCTCACCAGACTGCAATATCTCATTAGCGGAGAGGGCAGCTCCTCACCAGACTGCAATATCTCATTAGCGGAGAGGGCAGCTCCTCACCAGACTGCAATATCTCATTAGCGGAGAGGGCAGCTCCTCACCAGACTGCAATATCTCATTAGCGGAGAGGGCAGCTCCTCACCAGACTGCAATATCTCATTAGCGGAGAGGGCAGCTCCTCACCAGACTGCAATATCTCATTAGCGGAGAGGGCAGCTCCTCACCAGACTGCAATATCTCATTAGCGGAGAGGGCAGCTCCTCACCAGACTGCAATATCTCATTAGCGGAGAGGGCAGCTCCTCACCAGACTGCAATATCTCATTAGCGGAGAGGGCAGCTCCTCACCAGACTGCAATATCTCATTAGCGGAGAGGGCAGCTCCTCACCAGACTGCAATATCTCATTAGCGGAGAGGGCAGCTCCTCACCAGACTGCAATATCTCATTAGCGGAGAGGGCAGCTCCTCACCAGACTGCAATATCTCATTAGCGGAGAGGGCAGCTCCTCACCAGACTGCAATATCTCATTAGCGGAGAGGGCAGCTCCTCACCAGACTGCAATATCTCATTAGCGGAGAGGGCAGCTCCTCACCAGACTGCAATATCTCATTAGCGGAGAGGGCAGCTCCTCACCAGACTGCAATATCTCATTAGCGGAGAGGGCAGCTCCTCACCAGACTGCAATATCTCATTAGCGGAGAGGGCAGCTCCTCACCAGACTGCAATATCTCATTAGCGGAGAGGGCAGCTCCTCACCAGACTGCAATATCTCATTAGCGGAGAGGGCAGCTCCTCACCAGACTGCAATATCTCATTAGCGGAGAGGGCAGCTCCTCACCAGACTGCAATATCTCATTAGCGGAGAGGGCAGCTCCTCACCAGACTGCAATATCTCATTAGCGGAGAGGGCAGCTCCTCACCAGACTGCAATATCTCATTAGCGGAGAGGGCAGCTCCTCACCAGACTGCAATATCTCATTAGCGGAGAGGGCAGCTCCTCACCAGACTGCAATATCTCATTAGCGGAGAGGGCAGCTCCTCACCAGACTGCAATATCTCATTAGCGGAGAGGGCAGCTCCTCACCAGACTGCAATATCTCATTAGCGGAGAGGGCAGCTCCTCACCAGACTGCAATATCTCATTAGCGGAGAGGGCAGCTCCTCACCAGACTGCAATATCTCATTAGCGGAGAGGGCAGCTCCTCACCAGACTGCAATATCTCATTAGCGGAGAGGGCAGCTCCTCACCAGACTGCAATATCTCATTAGCGGAGAGGGCAGCTCCTCACCAGACTGCAATATCTCATTAGCGGAGAGGGCAGCTCCTCACCAGACTGCAATATCTCATTAGCGGAGAGGGCAGCTCCTCACCAGACTGCAATATCTCATTAGCGGAGAGGGCAGCTCCTCACCAGACTGCAATATCTCATTAGCGGAGAGGGCAGCTCCTCACCAGACTGCAATATCTCATTAGCGGAGAGGGCAGCTCCTCACCAGACTGCAATATCTCATTAGCGGAGAGGGCAGCTCCTCACCAGACTGCAATATCTCATTAGCGGAGAGGGCAGCTCCTCACCAGACTGCAATATCTCATTAGCGGAGAGGGCAGCTCCTCACCAGACTGCAATATCTCATTAGCGGAGAGGGCAGCTCCTCACCAGACTGCAATATCTCATTAGCGGAGAGGGCAGCTCCTCACCAGACTGCAATATCTCATTAGCGGAGAGGGCAGCTCCTCACCAGACTGCAATATCTCATTAGCGGAGAGGGCAGCTCCTCACCAGACTGCAATATCTCATTAGCGGAGAGGGCAGCTCCTCACCAGACTGCAATATCTCATTAGCGGAGAGGGCAGCTCCTCACCAGACTGCAATATCTCATTAGCGGAGAGGGCAGCTCCTCACCAGACTGCAATATCTCATTAGCGGAGAGGGCAGCTCCTCACCAGACTGCAATATCTCATTAGCGGAGAGGGCAGCTCCTCACCAGACTGCAATATCTCATTAGCGGAGAGGGCAGCTCCTCACCAGACTGCAATATCTCATTAGCGGAGAGGGCAGCTCCTCACCAGACTGCAATATCTCATTAGCGGAGAGGGCAGCTCCTCACCAGACTGCAATATCTCATTAGCGGAGAGGGCAGCTCCTCACCAGACTGCAATATCTCATTAGCGGAGAGGGCAGCTCCTCACCAGACTGCAATATCTCATTAGCGGAGAGGGCAGCTCCTCACCAGACTGCAATATCTCATTAGCGGAGAGGGCAGCTCCTCACCAGACTGCAATATCTCATTAGCGGAGAGGGCAGCTCCTCACCAGACTGCAATATCTCATTAGCGGAGAGGGCAGCTCCTCACCAGACTGCAATATCTCATTAGCGGAGAGGGCAGCTCCTCACCAGACTGCAATATCTCATTAGCGGAGAGGGCAGCTCCTCACCAGACTGCAATATCTCATTAGCGGAGAGGGCAGCTCCTCACCGGACTGCAATATCTCATTAGCGGAGAGGGCAGCTCCTCACCAGACTGCAATATCTCATTAGCGGAGAAGGCAGCTCCTCACCAGACTGCAATATCTCATTAGCGGAGAGAGCAGCTCCTCACCAGACTGCAATATCTCATTAGCGGAGAGAGCAGCTCCTCACCAGACTGCTACATTTGGCTGCCTAGGCTGCAGATTTGTTGGCCACATGTAATACTTGGTATACACATTATTAGCAATGTGATGGTAATATGCA
>VMBQ01013587.1:0-16350 GCA_007657795.1 Dreissena rostriformis | reverse complement strand
TTTCTCTGAAACTAAACTGCGTCATCAGCATCAGCTTTAAGTGGCTTCCAGTGGAACTTTATCTGGATAGACATGATCGGAAATGTGTAATCAATAGTAGCGGTTGAGCCAAACAGTATGGGGAACTTACTAGTTGGCGGCGTATTTATTATTTAAACATAATAAATCAGATACAACATTTCATCGTCTTGATGGACAATATAAATCGACATATGTGTCGTGTTCTGAGAAAACTGGACAACATGCATGTGCGTAAAGTGTCATCACAGATTAGCCTGTGCAGTCCACACAGGCTAATCAGGGACGAGACTTTCCGCCTAAACTGGATTTTCGCTAAGAAGAGACATCATTTAAACGAAAAATTCCATAAAAGCGGAAATTGTTGTCCCTGATTAGCCTGTGCGGACTGCACAGGCTAATCTGGGATGACAACTTAAGCACATGCATTATGCCAAGTTTTCTCAGAACACGACACATATACGTTACTGAGGATAATAATCGACTTTTATTAGAATTACAAGTCAGGTTATCATAACCGTCAATTATGGGGTTATACGGGATAACAAAATTACAGCTCCAGCTAAGAAAATTCGTAGCGAGTAAAGTAGAGATATAAAACGAACACTAATATCAAATACACGCTAATCACTTTCTTTCTGATATGGCTGTAAAGTGAGCGGCATTTAAAAATTAAACAAAAGTAATAAAGGGTATAAAAAGGCGAAAAATACCTGTCTCGTCATGGACGTCGCCATCTTGATCGTCACGTGATTACCCCCTCTGAGAAAGTACACTGCAATACAATGCATATGGATATATCATGGACACTTGCTTCGGTGTACATATTTGACAAACTAAAACGAGTCGTCTCCCATCGTGAAAGTTTGCAAACTTCGTTTTATAGGCCGAAGTTGAGGCAACTTCCGAGCAGATATTGGACTGGTTCCGAGCATAGCTCGATATCAAATCCCTGCCGTTATGGAACAATAATTTTCCCGTTGTTATTTTTACTTTTTTTAGTTGTTCGCTTGCGAACGACTAAGGTTACTACCACGAATTTCAACCCAGAGTGCCTTAATGATTAAAAACCTAACAAAAGTAAGCATACACGGAAAAAAGAGTTTGCGGCGCGGTTTCAGTTCTTGAACTATATTCATTTACAAATTGACACATAATATGAATATCGTGTTGAATGGAATAGTTTTGAACGGATCGTATATAGTAAAAGTAAAAACAACATTTGTTCACTATACATGTCGCGGAAGAGTATGTTTATATTATGAATGGTTAAAATAGTCCACTATGTGCTACGTCAGTCACGTAGTATTTTTGCGCACAGGTCATTCATAATCTGAGGCTATTAATAGAAGGGAAATTGAAACTTCACCAATGGGATGTCGAGATTGCAATGCACTATCATGCGTAACCTCGTTGATAGTGTACAGGCGAAGTGAAATCTGATATGGCTGGGAAATGTTCATAGATTCTCAATAGGTAGCGGCTATTTCTAGTGTACTCTGGCACAGGAGGTGCTTGAATTATGCGAGAGTTATCTTAGTCTGGGGAGTGGTTTAGAGCTTTTTTTGTTGTTGCCTACTTGTTTTGCTTTCGCGGTTTGAATAGCCAAAATTTAGGTTAAAAGCATTGAATAAGACGTAGTACAGTGGTAGGAAGAATTTAAATACTGTGAAACAATTATTATTCGTCAAATATTAATTTTTGTTCCTAAATAATTATAGCCAATGTTTAAACAAAATTAAGATTGAATTACCGTAGGCATGACATACATTAATATCCAACGTAATCCACGCATACATATTTTGTCTTTTTCGAAATCAAGATAAATGTTGTTATGACACAAAGGGGAGCATTTCCTGTAAAACGCTAATGCAGTAAAGCTGTATCGATTGGCTTCATCGCTTCAAACAGTTGCTTACATAGTACGTTCGAAAAAAAATATTGGTGACGGGGGTGGGGGAGATTGAGGAGTTACACAGTTACACATTAATGCCAATACATGAAAATGAATGAAGATGAAATGGAAGGAAATTAAATGAAGAATACATTTTTTGTCGAAAAATAATTAACAAAATTAATGTGGTTTGCTTGAGAATATAATTCCATGCTCGTTGATACCAATACAGTTTTTTATTATAATTATGTTGTTATTCATTCTTTGTAAGACTCAAACACATCGAAAGTATTTTTTTTAACTATACGTGTCGCGGAAGAGTAATTTTTATGAATTATTAAATAGTCCACTATGTGCTACGTCAGAAATGTAGTATTTTTGCGAAGCGCAGGTCATAGTAGTATTGTATAATTTAGTTAACAGGTCGTTTCTTTACGACAACATTTGGTATCGACCTGCCCCTGTGTATTTCAGAGGAAAATATTAAATTGTGAGCCAATTAGGTCAAATTTACCCCGGCTTACCGGGTATTCGCCAAAGAGATACTTTCGATCCAAATATACCAGCGCACGATGGCCAATGAGATCTTACTGTGCGCTGATAGACAATTAAGAGACAATTCATGCCTGGTTGCCCTTAGAAGGACATAAGCTGGATAAGCAGAGCCACCCGCAGAAGTTCCCTTATCCGACAAGTCTTCAAGAAAATCCTCTGCGGGTGACTCTCGCCCCGGTTGCGACGCGCATGCTCCAGCAGCTGATCGAGGCAGCGCAGGTCTTTCAGAATCTGAGGCGTTTAATAGATCAGGGAACTACTGCGCGGCGCGGAAGAGTATTCTTTACAAAACATGTTTGCGTCATGAAAATAGTCAACTGCGTGTTACATCAAAATCGCATAACACAGATCTCCTTAAAGGTCACAGGTGCAGGTCAGCCAATAGATGCATTCGCGAAGACGCAGCGTAATTGAAATACACGCATTTACACGTAGCTATTTATAAGCAACCTGAATAACAGCGGATTCCTTATCAGATCAACGGAGAGAAAAACTGTTAAACCCATTACCATTTTACTAAGTGATAAATAGAAATATTATTTCATTATGTAAAGCAAAAGAAAAGTTATAAAAGAAAAATGTTTTATTTTAATATAAATATATATTCCATTTTATTTTTGTTTTATAATGTAATTTGAGGAAAATCGTGACAATCGGAAATAATTTATCCATATTCGCTTAAACTTATAACACACATTTCACGCGGTGAATGTTCGACTACGATTTTTCATGTATTCTCAATTGCACGTGTGATAACACTATTCGGCGTAAATGCTGTCTGTGAAATGAAGTTAGAAAATTTACGTTTCTAAATAATTAAATTGAAAATTATTGTGTATTTTTTCACTTGTTAGTCGCATATCCACCGCGTGAGATATGTGTTATTATAGTCAAACCACACAAAAGTGTTCGTATTAAAAACAAATACTATGGTAGATTATGTGAGTCTTCACATGTCTTTTTATGTGTTTATTTCTTCTCCATCGAAATATATAGTATGTCTTTATTTGATTAACAGGCAGTTTCCTTTCGACACATTCAAATCACACTTTTATAGCCTCGTCATGCGAAAATGGGTCTTATGGCGTTTCGGCAGCGTAGCTCAAGCCCAGCCTGGGCAATTGGGCAGTCTGGTCAGAGGCGACGTTGTCCGCTATGGAATAATACCCATTTTCGCATGACGCGGGTCTTAAAAAATATCATTGCGTATTGTAAATGACACATTTTAGAAAAATGCTTTTCAATATAAAATTGAATTCAAACTGTGTTATTAATAGCAAACTGACAAATAAGGGAAGCCTATTCAGGCGTTCAGGAACGATTTCCAGACTGTCTGACCGAGTACGGCAAACATTTGTGGTTAGATAATTAAACGATTTCCCTCTTATCGTGGCACTATACTCTTTCGGTAGTTTTTTGTTTTCTCCTCTTGAAAGCAAAACTATGTAATCAATGTTTATCGATAGACCATTATGACGATTACAGACCATGAAATTCTGCGAGATTGATTTTTACGCGTAATTGTAAATTGGCCACAATTTTGTTCTACATCCTTTACGCTGTGCACAGACGAAGTGATTTGGCCAAAGTTCTCTAAAATCAGCCATTGAAATATTCGAACGAATTCATTCGGGTCTGCTCGCGTTATGTAGAGGTCATTTAAGGTGAAAAGCTGGGTAAAAACAGCTACCCCGAAAAAGCGCTTTAGTGTTCTATACCGATCTTCATGACTACCTTATTCGTGAGTTAAAAGTATTGCTCGCAGATTTATTTATTTATTTATTTTTATCAATTATCTTCCTATATAGTTTGAATTTTTATATGTTGTAAAAAAAATGTTTTGTAAAGGGAATTTCCATCATGAAATTATATTTTTAGTGTGATAGGTTTCGATATGCCAACAATATTCATTTGATATGATGGTGATTGCAAATTTTATTTTATATAAACTGGTTCTGATTATACAATTTCCATAATATTGTCCATGCTTTCAGAACGTCTAAAAAGGGACATGTTGTTGTTATTTTGTCTAAGTCATCTCTATAACATCAGTAGGATGATAAACAGTGCACACACATCTCGACCTGTGCGTTCAGACACACTCTTCATAATTTTGAATGGGTTGTGTTTATTTCAAACTTGCGATTTAAAAAGCGATACTTAATTTTGAAAAATGAGTTGCGACAAATGTTATGCAATAGCGAACAACTTCTGTGCCTTCAGCGCTTTGATTAAATTGAGGTATTTTTTTCATGAACCTAATCTTATACACTATTTTCAAAATATAAAAGAAAATGATACTACTTTTTATAATATAATACTTAAACAAACAAAAAAAGCCTTCCAGATCCGGAAGGATTTTCGTGTGATGGCACTGGCTGTCGCCAGTAGCCGTGGGGAGATAACCGCTGCGTGGAGTTTGAACTCAAGGGTGTAGAAAGGCAGTTATTAAACTGTTAAATACGTTTTCTCAAAGGCAATTTGCTTACAGTTTTGTATTAACTGCTTCTGATTATCTCAATTCTATCAAAATATCAACTATACAATTGATATTTATAACCTAACATCAATTTCACATTAATAATGGAATGTATGGAATGCATGGCAACGTCTTTTTCATTTCAAAAATTGGATCCATGTTCAGCAATTCGGTAACATTTATGTGTGGTTATCTACTGGCTTTCATCCAACTACTGACTACTCACATTCCTATAGCATCTGTTATTCTGCAAAACATGCAGCTAACGACTTTGCTTACAAGACGGTAGGAAATAACATGAGGGTTAACACGGTTTTAGTTATTTGTTTGTTTGTTCAGTTGGGTTTTTTGCCATTTTAATAGTATTTCAGTCATATTATGGCGCTCACCATCTCCCTATGTTTCTACGTAAGCTGTTGAACATACGTATGTCAGCAAATAACCACTGTCCTATTTGAATCAGAGGTAGTATTTCATGACCAATCCAAACACACGTTATTTTGCAATGGGATCAAACCCAATATCCCCATATTTGTGTGGATAAAAAATGACGTTAAGTAGTAAATATATTTACACATTTCACATGTCTAGTAAGTCGTCTTGAGTAAATACCTCCGAATATTCATATTGACACTTGAGAAGACGGTTGCATTTAATGCATGGATTTAAACTACGTTTTGTAAGATAAAAAAATATGCTTTACTTTTGTAATCCCCCTCGTTTGCAAACCACATACATACACGAACTACGCAATAAGATGGAAAGTATCTGACGTAAATGCAGAGGCGGCAACTTAATTCTGGGTTATTGGGGCGGAATATTTAACCATTACCAACGTTGAAAAAAAACACAACTAAATGCACTCATCATGTAAACGGATGTAGCTAGCTTCGACTCTCCTTTACCCATGACTAGCACCTACCATCAAGTAAACTTCACTAAGAAAACCAAGATGAAAATGTCCACACTCAGATGAATTCGTTAAAACAGATGCATCGCTCTGATGGTTATTATTTTTGATTACGCTTGACATAAAACGATGGACTAACGATATTGGGCCCAACAAAATGTGTATATTAGATATTGGATTTGACGGATGTAAATTTGTACGTCGATCTGATATAGAGTTTTACATCGGTTCGAGATCGGATGTACATTATGGTACGTCGGCATAATGTTTTCATGCAACCTTAATATGGCCGATGTTTGATGAAACTGCTTCCACTAAACCTGTGTATTGTAAATGAGCTTAATCTTGTTATCATACGAACATTGTTTCAAGACTTTACAGTCATAGCAACATAGGATTTAACAAATTCTAATAACATGTTTTTGATGTGTTTTCTTTTATGAACCAACATATGTATTTAGTTTTGATACATACATATAAAAACTATAGGATATATTCGACACGTTATAGCAAAACCAAAATAAAAGAGAGAGGCCGATTATCAGATATCAGACAGCAGTGGTTTTAAAATAGACTATCATCCGTAGCTCTTTGATTACATTTCCTTCTTCCAATTCTCTGCTGCCACACTAGTTAAGTGTAGTGCTGGAGAGTCTTTACATAATTAAATAAGCGTGATTCAGAATAACTCGAGAATTGGCAAATGTCATGAGGGTATGGTGGGGGGCGTACGCCGTTTCCTCCCCCTCTTAAGCCGCCTCTGAAATGAGCTTTTCAACTGCTTGTCAATTTACTTTCGAAAAGTTGCCAGAACACATCCGATATTCATGTTATCACTTTACTTGTTTGAGACATGAAGTTCTCGGGATTAATCTTGATTTTGCTCGTCGGAGTATTATTCAAATGCATCAGCTGTTTTCCTGAACATCGAAAGAAAGACATATTTGAAGACTCAGAATATGACTTAGAAGATCTGAGGCACATACGGAAAAGAGAAGTGGATAACAGGCAAGAGGTCATAGCAGGGTTAAAGAAAATGTTGGCTGAATCAACGCGAATGGACACCGACGAATCAGGAGTAGGTAAGAAATCGCCCTTAAACTCAATGCACTTTCAGGGTGATAATAACTTTTTCACATTTATCAATACCGTTGACAACGTGGAATTACTTGAGTTTATGTTTCACAAACATTTCTCTGGTGCGCATAGACCCGTGAATAGCAGTATGAATGACACATTCAATAAGTCGATGACGCAGTTTAATAAGGAAACGACGGAACTGAGACACGATCTGCTCAGAGAAGTAAAACGCATGGACGACTCGAAGGAAAAAGAACCCGAATTTAAGGATGCAAGCATGCAAGTGAAGTCATTAATAGAGCGTATGGGCGCATTAATGGACAATTTCACCTCTCAGGTAACACAATATGTATCTAGAGCTCAGTCCGATATAAGGACCGTTCAAGGTGTTTGCAATACAAGTAGCACGAAAACAAATGAGGTGAATCCTAAACCTACATCTTGTGATGATGTCGACAAAAGCGGTGTGCATACATTATATCCGGACTTTAAACCATCCGGTCTGGAAGTATATTGTGAGATAGATCATGGTAAGACTTGGCTGGTTATTCAACGACGGAAGTACGGAACGGTCGACTTTGATCGCTCCTGGGAGGAATACAAGACGGGATTCGGGAATCTGAGTGGGGATTTCTGGCTGGGGAACGAGTATATCTACCATCTCACTAAATACAAGTCTCGCCAACTGCACATAGACATGGAGACATTTGAAGGCAAGAAGGCGTATGCAGTGTATTCTGAGTTTGGAGTGTCGT
Source organism: Dreissena rostriformis (assembly GCA_007657795.1). NCBI lineage: Eukaryota > Metazoa > Mollusca > Bivalvia > Myida > Dreissenidae > Dreissena > Dreissena rostriformis. The sequence continues at coordinate 8,659 of VMBQ01013587.1, read as the reverse complement.
CTGAAGCAGGAAAATACAAGCTGAGTATAAAAGGTTTCAGTGGGGATGTGGTCGATTATTTAATTCAACATAATGGCCAGATGTTCTCAACGTACGATGCAGACAATGACAGCAATGGCAGTAAATGTTGTGCATGTGACTATCGTGGAGGTTGGTGGTTTCATAGTAGTTATTCTAGCCACCTTAACGCAAAATACTATTACAGACATGAAACTGTGTTATCATCTCCAGTACAAATGTATTGGGGCGGTTTATCGTCGCTTAGATATGTGGTCATGAAAATACATTAAATAGCAGTTGTCACATTGGTATGGTTTAAAATACTCATTCCAATTTGAAGACAAACGTAACCATTTAGTGTGCCCTTCATTTAAACAACTAAAATGTATTGTTTATTTTGTATTGATCATTTGTGGACAAACTAAAAACTGTTATTTATTTTCGGTTTGTAAATATGATAATCATTTACTGTTCCGCAAAGATAAAAAATGGTTACACCAAAAAAGTGAACAATTCTCGAAGATATTTGTTAAAGGCATATACCTGTCACTACTCCGCGTCTTAGAGTTCAATTACGAAACAGTGAATGAGAAGATAAACATGTATTTATCAGATATAAAAATCAATTTTACATGAAACTAGACGATGCACATATACATGTATGACGTATGATGATAATGAAGAACGCAACGGTGCCACAGGGAAAGATATTCGAACGAACAAAGTTCGAAGATGAGCAGAATACTTTTTCATGCAATTGAGACGTGTAAAAAGTAGCAAAAGAGGATACGGAGTTTGCCCTAGCACTCCTATCTGATTAACTTACCCAAGAACATTTTGACGAATTTGGAATTATTGCTGCAATTTCAAGCTGTGTCTTTACTTAGATTTTGACTACATCGATGAAAAAGTAGTCCCCGAAAGAGAACTTGATTTTATTGTGGAGCGTGTGTCCGCACCCGCATTCGCAAGTAACAATAGCAACATTTCCTGTCAGCGGAATTCCGGATACATTGATGAGGTGAAAATGCAATTCTTTTGAGCGGATTAAGACGCAGTAAAATGTCAAGGAAATCACCAGTAGACCGTTTCCCTCTAGGAGACATCATGGTTTCGCACCTCAAGCTACCACAGTTGTCTCATATTGATGTTTACCAAGCATAGACGGTTTTACATTTTCTTTAGTGCCTGTAATGCTTTGTTTATGTGTCAATAAAGGAGATTTTAAAGACGCTTGGTTTTGAATGGTGGTGTATGAACTACGCATGCGCAAACAAACGAAATGAATCTTCCAGTTGGTGTAAAAACATCTATATAAACGTCCGTTGCAGATTGATGAAGTATAAGGTATTAGGCTGTCCGGTTAGCTCTTCTCCTCTCGACGACCCGGGTTGAATCCACATGCCCGGCAGCATGTGTGTTTGGTTGGTGGTCACCATACTAGATAGGTGGGATTTCCTCCTGGTACTTGCTTCCCCCATAACCCAAGACAACACCAACATTTTTTTATCTGATTATACTCCTTTTATTGACGTTTCGACATTGCGCCTTTATTAAAACTATGGAAAAATATGTTGACTACATTTTTGCGTCTTTTAACAACACATATCAAATAATAAAGTAAATGTTTTAAAACGTGAAATGACGTTTAACATGATGACGTCATCAGAATAAGCTTTTTGTGGCTTCCAGTGGGACTTTATCTGGATAGACATGATCGGAAATGAATGTTTTATCAATCGTTGCAGTTGAGCCAAACAGTCTGGCAAACTTACTAGATCATGGCGTCGTTCTAACATAAACCTAATACATCAATTGGAAAATATCATCGCCTTGATAAACAATGCAAAGCGACACATAACGCTTTTGGTCAATAGAGCGGGAATTAGCGATGATTGTTATCGACTTTTATTAGAATTACAAGTCAGATCATCATAAGCGCCAATTATGGAAGAGACAGCAAATTTTGAAACTCGCCAAGTTCCAAAACTTTGTCAACCCTCGTTCCGATCTGTCACATTGTCTCTTGAGTATGACTAGATGATAGCATGTATATCCCAATTAAATCTAATTAAAGTGGCATTATAAATAACGGTCTCAGGAGAGAAGAAAGACCCTCCTGTACAGAAAGCACACTGCAATACAATTCATATAAATAAACATAATGGAGACTTACTCCCGTCAGCATATTTGAAAAAACTAAAACGAGTTGTCTCCTTTCGATGAAGTTTCCAAACTTCGTTGTTTATTCCGAACTGGAGGGTGTGAATGCGCAATTATAAGATTGTTACATACATATTCTCAAAGACTTATGATCGCTTTGCTTTAAGTTTTGTATACACTACTGTTGATAATCTTTATTTTAACAAAATATCAAATATAAAAGCGATATTAACGACCTTACATGAGTTTTACACAACCAATGGAATGTATGGAATTTATGGCTTCGTTTTTGGATCCACGTTCTGCAATTTCGATATATTTATTGCTTTCTAATTGTCTGCGGTAATTCATGTTGTCCGTTAATCAACGTACTTTTCAGCGAAGTCCGCACTTCTCACATTCCTATAGCATATGTTCTTCAGCAAAACATGCAGTTAACGACTTTGTTTATAAAACTGTAAGCAATAACATGAGGGTTAACGCAGTTTTAGTTTTCAATGCAGATATTTGTGTGTTTGTTAAGATGTGTTTTCGTTTTTTACAGTATTTTTGTCATATTACGGCGGTTAGTTAACCAGATAACCAGCTCATTAATTTGCTGGGTAAACCGGTGTACATACTTATGCCAGAAATGGAACACTGCCCTACTTGAATTAGAGGCAGTGGTAGAATTGCCATAAACAGGATATCATGACCAAAAAACCCACAAACAAGTTATTTGGCAATTGGATAAAACCCAATATCATCGGATTTGTGTATTCCAGCACTCTACCAACTGAATCAATGAAGTTTATTAGTAAATATAATTACACATTTCACATGTCTAGTAAGTCGTCTTGAGTAAATACTTCCGAATATTCATATCGACACTTGAGAAGGCGGTTGCATTTTATTCATGAATATAAACTACGTTTTGTAAGATCACAAAATATGCACTACTTTTGTTATCCTCCTCGTTTGCACTACACATACATACACGAACTCTGCAATAAGATGGAAAGTATCTGACGTCAATGCAGAGGCGGCAACTTGATTATGGGTTATTGGGGCGCAATATTTAACCATAACCAACGTTGGACAAAATAACAACTTCAAACAAACATCATGTAAACGAATGTAACTAGCTTAGACTCTCCTTTACCCATGACTAACAACGACATGCAAGTAAACTTCACTAAAAGAACCAAGATGAAACTGTTCACACGCAGATGAATTTGTCAAAACTGTTACATCACTCAGACAAGTACCAAGTTTTGATTACTTGATTGATAATGTTTTCATGCAACCTTAATATGGCCGATGTTTGATGGACACTGATTCCACTAGGCCTGTTAACTGCTTAATTTTGTTAACATACAATAATTGATTCAATATTGTATAGTCAGAGAAACCTAGGATTAAATCATTTCTCATAATATGTTGTTGATGAGTTTTCTTTCATCAACAAACATATGCTTCCAGTTAAACACATACACATTCAAAATATAGTATGGATTTGACACGTTATAGCAAAGCCAAAATAAAAGAGAGAGGCCGATTATCAGATATCAGACAACAGTGGTTTTAAAATAGACTATCATCCGTAGCTCTTTGGTTACTGCCTCCTGCTTCCCATTCCCTGCTGCCACCCTAGTTTAGTGTAGTGCTGGAGAGTCTTTATATAAATAAATAAGCGTGATTCAGAAGAACTCGAGAATTGGCAAATGTTATGAGGGTATGGTGGTGGGGGGGGGGGGTCATACGCCATTTCTTACCCATCTAGAGCCGCCTCTGAAATAAGCATTTAAACTGCTTGCTAATTTACTTTCGTAAAGTTGCCTGAACACTTCCGATATTCTTGTTATCACTTTGCTAGTTTGAGACATGAAATTCTCGGGATTAATCTTGAGTTTGCTCATCGGAGTATTTTTCAAATGCATTAGCTGTTTTCATGAACATCGAAAAAAGACATATTTGATGATTCAGAATATAACTTAGAAGATTCGAGGTACATACGGAAAAGAGAAGTGGATAAAAGGCAAGAGGTCGTAGAAGGGTTAAAGGAAATGTTTGCTGGATCAACGCAAATGGACACCGACGAATCAGGAGTAGGCTAGAAATCGCCCTTTAACTCAATGCACTTTCAGGGTGTAAATAACTTTTTGACATTTATTAATACCGTTGACAACGTGGAATTTCTTGAGTTTATCATTCACAAATAATTCTCTGGTGCGCATATACCCGTGAATAGCAGTAAGACTGACAAATTCAATAAGTCGATGACGCAGTTTAATAAGGAAACGACAGAACTGAGACACGTTCTGCTCAGAGAAGTAAAACGCATGGAAGACTCGAAGGAAAAAGAACCCGAATTTAAGGATGCAAACATGCAAGTGAAGTCATTACTAGAGCGTATGGGCGCATTCACGGACAATGTCACCACTCAGGTAACACAATATGTATCTAGAGCTCAGTCCGATATGAGGATCATTCAAGGGGTTTGCAATACAAGTAGCACGAGACATGAGGTGAATCCTAAACCTGCATCTTGTGATGACGTCGAAAGAAGCGGTGTCCATACGATATATCCGGACTTCGAACCATCCGGTCTGGAAGTATATTGCAAGGCTTGGCTGGTTATTCAACGCCGAAAGTACGGAACGGTCGACTTTGATCGCTCCTGGGAGGAATACAAGACTGGCTTCGGGGATCTGAGTGGGAATTTCTGGCTGGGGAACGAGTATATCTACCAGCTGACTAAAGACAAGTCTCGCCAACTGCACATAGACATTGAGACATTTAAAGGCAAGAAGGCGTTTGCAGTGTATTCTGAATTCGGAGTGTCGTCTGAAGCAGGAAAATACAAGCTGAGTATAAAAGGTTTCAGTGGGGATGTGGTCGATTATTTAATTCAACATAATGGCCATATGTTCTCAATTTGAAGACAAACGTAACCATTTAGTGTGCCCTGCATTTAAACAACTGAAATGAATTGTTTATTTTTTATCGATCACGTGTGGAAAAACTTAAACTGTTATTAATTTTTGGTTTGTACATATGATAATCATTCACTGTTCCGCAAATATATATAATGGTAACACAAAAAAGTAAACAATTCTCAAAGATATTTGTTTAAGGCATATACATGTCACTACTCCGCGTCTTAGAGTTCAATTACGTAACAGTGAATGAGAAGATGGGCATGTATTTATCCGAGAAAAATAATCACTTTTACATGAAACTAGACGATGCACATTATGCACCACCTAACAGTGCCAGATGGAAAGATATTCGAACGAAAAAGAGTTCAAAGGTGGGAAGAACACTTTTTCATGCAATTGAGACGTGTAAAAAGTAGCAAAAGAGGACATTGAGTTTGCCCCAGCACTCCCATCTCATAAACTAACTAGACTCAAGAACATTTTTACGAATTTGGAATTTTTGCTGCGATTTCAAGGTGTGTTTTTCTACTAAGATTGTGACAACATCGATGAAAAAGTAGTCCCCGAAGAATAACTTGATTTTATTGTTGAGCGGGTTTCCGCACCCACATTCGCAAGTAGCAAGAGCAACATGTCCTGTCAGCGGAATCCCGGACACATTGATGACGTGAAAATGCGAGAAAAATTTCTTCTTTTGAGAGAACACAGACGAAGTAAAAATGTCACGAAAATCACCAGTAAATTGTTTCCGTCTAGGGGACATCATGGTTTTGCTCCCAAAGCTACCACGGTTGTCTCATATTGATGTTCACCAAGCATAGATGATTTAAATGTTTGCTTTTATTAGTGCATATACTTAATTTCATGTTTAAATAGTAAACGCCTGTAATGCTTTGTTAATGTGTCAATAAAGAAGATTTATAGACGCTTGGTTTTGAATGATGGTGTATGACCTACGCATGCGCAAATAATCGACCTTAATCGTCACGCTGGTGTATACACGTGTATATAAACACCAGTATTGGGACATGAACCGTATGATTATTATCGGCTTTTATTAGAATCACTGTGCAAGTTAGGTAATCAAAACCGTCAATTATGGAAGTGACAGCCAATTACGAAGCTCGCAAAGTTCCAAACCTTTGTTTACAATCGTAACGACCGTCTGCAGTGTCTCTTGAGTAAGGTTATCATGAAAGACTAGATGATAACATGTATATCCCTATTAAATCCAATTGAAGTGACATTATGAATAACCCTCCCGGAGAGAAGTAAGATCCGTCTGTAAATTAAGCACACTGCAATACAATCCATATGAATATATCATGGAAACTTACTCCTGCAAGCATACTTGGCAATCTCAAACGAGTTGTCTCTCATCGTCAACGTTTTCATGCTTGTGGCTGCGCAATTCGAAGATTGTTGCATACATATTCTCAAAGACTTATGACCAATATGCTTTAAGTTTTGTGTTAACAACTGCCGATAATCTTAATTTATCAAAGTATAAAATATAAAATTGATATTGACGGCCTTACATAAGTTTTAAAATAACAATAAAATGTATGGAATTCATGGCCTCGTCTTTTTCACTAACACATTGAATCCATGTTCAGCAATTTGGTAACATTTATGTGCAGTTAGCGACGTACATCCAGCCAACTACTGACTTATCACATTCCTGTAGCATCTGTTATTCTGCAAAACATGCAGCTAACTACTTTGTTAATAAAAATGAAGGCAATACAATGAGGGTTAACACGGTTTTAGTTATTTTTTTGTTTGTTTAGTTGGGTATTGCCGTTTTAACAGTATTTCAGTCATACGATGTCGCTCACCATCTCCCTATGTTTCTTCGTAAGCCGTTGGACATACGTATGTCCGATAATGAACACTGTCCTATTTGAATCAGATGCAGGGTGAGAATGGCCATATACGTATTTCATGACCAATCCCAACACACAAGTTATGTGGTTGGGACGCGGATCTAACCCGCGATCCTCTGATTTTTACTCCAAAACAATACCAACTCAATCAATGAATTAATGTAGGAAATATAAATTTTATAATTGGAATGTCTAGTTTAAACTATTATATTTGGACGATCCGAAAATATGCTTCTTTTGTATTGCTCCTATGTTGTCTACCGCATACGTTTAAGAGCGCTGCAATTCGGAGGTAATTAGCTGACGTAGATGCAGGCGCATTAACAGGAGTTTGGGTTAGTGGGGTGGAATGTTTACTGTTACCAACTTTGACAAAAACACAACACAAGGCATACTTCATGCAAACGGACAAAGACTCACATTTGCCCATGACCAGCAACTACCTACATGTTAACTTCATTAAAATCAGTGTGAATTTAGGACCTTTCAAGGGGTTTTCAATAAAAGTGGTACGAGACATGATGAGAATCCTATGCCTACATCTTGTCACGATGTATACAAAAGCGGTGTCCATACAATATATCCTGACTTCAAACCATCCGGCCTGGAAGTATATTGTGAGATCGATCAAGGCAAGGCTTGGCTGATTATTCAACGACGGAAGTTCGGAACTGTCGACTTTGATCGCCCCTGGGAGAAATACAAGAATGGCTTCGGGAATCTGAGTGGGGATTTCTGGCTGGGAAACGAGTATATCTACCATATGACTAAATACAAGTCTCGCCAACTGCACAAAGAAAAGGAGACATTTGAGGGCAAGAAGGTGTATGCGATGTATGATGAGTTCGGTGTGTCGTCAGAAACAGGAAAGTACAAGCTGAGTGTTAAAGGTTTTACTGGGGATGCTGGCGATTATTTAATTCAACATAATGACCAGATGTTCTCCACTTATGATGCAGACAATGACAGTGATGGTAGTTTTTGTTGTGCATGTAACAGACGTGGTGGATGGTGGTTTCATGCTTGCGAGGCTAGCCACCTTAACGGAAAATGCTATTACAAAAGAACATGAAACTGTTACTGGAACTCCGTTAGGAATGTACTGGGCCGGATTGGCGTCGACGCTCAGATATGTGGCAATGAAAATACACTGAACGGAAATTATAATGCCAACGAGCTTTGCATGAGTAATACAGTAGTTTTAATTTTGATTTAAATGATTGTTTAAGTGGGTGTTGTGCATGTGACTATCGTGGAGGTTGGTGGTTTTATGGTTGTTATACTAGCCACCTTAATGGAAAATACTATTACAAACATGAAACTGTGTTATCATCTCCACTACAAGTATTTTGGGGCAATATTGCGTCGCTTAGATATGTGGTAATGAAAATGCATTAGATAGCATTAAATATATTAGTATGGTATAAACTGTTCATCCCAATATGAGAACAAAAGTATCATCTAGTGTTTCCTTCATTCATAAAACTCTATTGTTTTTATTTATTGGTTATTTGTGGGACACAATTGTAAATTATTTCTTGTTTGTAGATATGGTAAAAAATGTGTTCTGGAAATATATAAAATGCCAAGACCAAAACAGTTGAGCCATTATCGTAATATTTGTTTTGGGCATATACGTGTAACTACTATGCGTCTTAAGAGTTCAATAACGAAACAGGCAATGAGGAA